>VDFB02189239.1:0-22789 GCA_007258455.2 Sequoia sempervirens | reverse complement strand
GAAAGGAGAGAAGATCAAACCCATATTGGAGAGAGAGTGCTCTAGGATCCCTCATCATTCTAGAGTGCAGAATTTTCTCTTATAAGATTTGCATTATTAAGGGGATAAACAAGTGGTGGATAAGGATGATATGTTGGTAGGAAATGTGAGAAATATTCTTTGAACACATATACCTACTTTTGAGGTTTATTTAGGAGGTCTAGAGGTTTAGAATTAACACTTGACACTTGATAGATTTTTTGTGATGCATCTCCATGGTAGCAATACCAAGGATCAATGTGCAATTGTGTACTTATGTAGATTTTTTTTTACCTAGTGGTGCTAAGAGGAGCAACACAATCATTTATATATTACCACAATCTTTTTGGAGACCTTTGTAGAGAGGTAATTTCATGTTACCTTAATAAAAACTATAGGTAGAGATATGTAGTTGAATTTCATGAGCTCAAGTAGCTTAGAATGGCTATGTAATAATATGAGAATTGCTTCCTCAAAATCAATTAGTATGTGAGCTTAGTTTATGGTGATGACATATTATTGTAATTATTTTTGAGAGGTTTGAATACCAATATTGATGGGGTGGTTCATGTGTTTGAATTAAAAACCTTGAAAGTTTTTGTAGAGAAATCCAAATTGATTAAGGATAATTTGGCTAGAGGTATGGTGGTTAGATAGTAGTGCATGTAGTGATTCCTTCTTAGTTAAGATTTGGGGTTAAAGGTTCTTAATATCAACCCATAGGATCCTTTAGGAGTCCTTCAATGCCCTCCAAGAACATTTAACAAAAAACAACAAAAAATAAGGGTAAAAGCCTCCACAATACCCTTAGAGGGAAATATTTTGGAGGGAATTTCTATAGGGATCTTAGAGTGTAGTATATCAAGGAATTCAAATCTAGATATCTAGACAAGAGAGGTTGACCTAGTTCTACCCATGTGATATTTTACTATTTGAGTGCACCTTAGCTACCTCTAACTCAAGTTGGGAACCATGTTTCTCTTCTTGTTAGTAAGATCACTTTGTGAGGTCTCTCCCTCAAAGGTCCATGCTAGTTGGTAGTTGAAAACCTATAACATTAGAGATAAAAGTGGGGGGTATTGGTATGTCTCATAAAGTTTTTTTATAGTCAATAATCATTAGGTAGAGCATCTGAGTATAATTATGGAGACCTTAATTTTTTGGCGTGGAGTTCATGATTATTTATTATTTAATTTTGGTACTTTAAATTCTTTTATTTCCCCATTCCTTGTAGCATGTTGTGAGATTTTGGTAGTGAGGTAGAGTGATAAGTGGAAATTTGAGTTAGCTATTGATGCTAAGGTGGATATGGACTCCCTTGTTCATGGTTGTGTTTTGGAATTAGGAACCTTCACCACCATCATCAATTCACTTCCTAAATTTAAAGGCCAAAATAGGGACTTCACCATTTGGAAATTATTTCTATTTCATCCATAGCTATTATTACTGATTATTCATACATGAGGGTTTTTTATTCTTCACCATCTCATTAAATTTTTGTTATTTATCCTAGTATAAATTTTATTTTTTTAGTAAAATCTAGATCATTTAGCCATTTGTAGTGATTTTATTATTACATATGGGTGTTTCTATATGTGTATTTTATTATTATTTCTATAGGATGGTAATTTTATATCTATATTGTTTGTTTATAGATATATATGACTACAATGCATTTGCATTTGGACATTAGCATAATTGTGATATCATATATGAGTTGTACTATTGTCTATATTACAAGTTCTTTTTGATATTTTTTAGGTTCTATTTAACTCTAGGTTTCCATTTTTGTATCTATTTTCTAAAAATTTCTACTATATTATTTGTTTGTATAGTTTTTCAAAAGTGAAATCATGACATTTCATAGAGGGAGTGAACATAGTTTTAAATTAGGTGAAATAATTTTAATAGATCTAAAAATATTGCTTTTGATTTTAAATTAAAAGATATAGTTTCATATTTTAAAATTATAGAAAAAGGAAATTGAGGAGTTGAAATAAATAAAATTAATTTTCCTCCATACTCTTGTGATCTTGTGTTCTCATGGGTGTGTGCTCAAATTTTAGGTTGTATAAATACATCATGGTATGTAGTTTATTCTTGGTGAAATCAATCAATTTTTATTGGTTCTTGGGTCCAATAAATGGTATCATTATTCATACATATAAATGCTTAAATTGATGGTTATAAAGGTTTCATGTGAATTTTGAGATTCGTAGTGAAGGTATTTAAGTACAGACAACCCTAAAAGTTTGAAAGGTTGACAAACATGCAAAACATCAAGAAAAATACCATTAATAGCCCATACTTAGATTTTTTTATGGATTTTTGCATCTTTAAACACTTAGGGGACCCATTTATGTCTTATATTGGTTATAAATAATGGGTCAAAATATGAATAAGACTCACAAAATGAAAGGGACTCAAGAAAAAATGACACTATGAATTTGAGTTCCAATAAGGTTGATAAGGCATAAAATGATAATAATTATAAATAATATGATCAAAGATAAATAAAAAATAGGAATAAAGCCTTGGCTATCATGCCCTAACAATAACTATGAATATAATTTTTGACCTCATGACAAGTAATGGATAAAAAGTATGTACATTCAACAATGGATAAAAATAAGTTTGTAAAACAAAAGTGTTATATATATGCATCTTGTGGTATCACCAATGTAACCCTCTATACATTATGTGATGCTAGCTCTCTAACAATAGTTAGCTAAAGAAATGCGTTACAATGATGAGCATGGATCTTATAAGCACGACCCTTTTAAAATTTGGCTTCATTACAAGCTCCCCTAAACTTTATTAATAATTCTAAAACTAGAGTACACTCACAAAAAAGGTAGGATATAATACTAAACTAAAAAATTAAATTAATTGGATATGAATTATGGTAGGGAAACAACTTAACTATTGTAGATCGGTTCCTTGATCATATTATGAAATTGAGTAAACTATATTCATCTCAATATTTTCTCAAGATTAGGTTCACCACAATAACTAAGCATACAAAAATTAACCATATGCTAGGATCTATATCTAGCACTTGTAGACCTAATAGTCACCATAAATATTTGTGCATGAATCAATATTAAATACTTGAGAATAAAAATTATAAAACCATATGATAGACTGAAAATGAAAACTTCAATGCAATTCAAGCCATTTTAAAACCCCTACATAGGTCAACTAATTAAGATTTAAAAAACTCAAAAAAATTAACTTTTGAGGGAGACATAATGTTCTAAATAAAAATCAATCAAGTTAACTATGGGGCATTCACATACAAATAAAAGTTATTCATTTGATACCTTCTCATGAACATACAATTAATTGAAATTAATAGAATAAATAGGATAATACATGTAAGAAATGATGCTTGAGATGGAAATTTAATAAAAAAAGAAGATTTAAAATAGGGCCATGTCCTTGATATTAGGAAAAGGGTATCTGAACCTTGTAACTAAAAAAGGTTGCTATTTATAGTATGTTTACATTTGAGTATAGATGGGTCTAATTTTTCCCCCAAAGCTAAGAAATTTCTAAATAAACATGTTGATAAAGTTTCAACCCAACATCATGTTTGGATTTTAAGATATTAAAGTTTCAAATTCAAGTTTGAGGCACTTAGAGGCTATTTTTTAGGATTGAAAGTGGTGGTAACTAGAAAATAAGGTTGTACTTTGATAGATAACTTCATTATACTTCCAATGGTTCAAATGGTCAATTAATTGGTCCACCATACCAAAAGTTATGGCCTTTGGAAGTTGGGTCTCCTAAATTGGAAAATGTGAAAATGTGTTGGACACAAAAAAGAGCTATGAGGGGGAGTTACATGTGTTGGTGTGTGTTTTGACACATCATAGGTATGTTTGATTACAGATGTGCCCCAAGGTCTGACCCCCAACTTGTACTAGAAGAATTTATGGCTGACTCATGTTTAGGGTCTCTAAAGGGGTAAGTAAACAAAGTCGAGGGGCCAAAAGGGGGTCTTAAGTGGCCACTTTTTTTTTCTTCTGAAATCAGGAAATATTGACCTTGGATGATAAATTTAGGATAATTACACTCAAAATTTTAAGATGCAACAAAAACAAGGGTTGTAGTGCTCCAAGTCTATTTTCTAAACTATAATTTTTTTTTTTGAAAATGGTAGAGATTAAGGGGTTCAAAAAAGGGAGCCACAAAAATTGGTACTATTTTTGTCAAAAAACATAACATGGTGTCTATTGTTGCTCTCTCAAAATGTTAATTTTTTTAGTATTTTTAAAATCACTTCAGTGAGAAATTAGCTAACAACATGTAGTTTATGTCCAATTTTTTGATGATTTTTTACTAATTTTGAAAGTGGATACATCTTGAAAAATAGAAATTTGGCCGTGCTACCCCTATAATTTTTGAAAACTAATCAAATTTTTTTTTTTGAATATGTGTAGAATGGAGTCTAGTTTATAAAAATGTAATTTATTTGAAATTTCAATGATCAGTTAAAAAATAAAGTAAGAAATACCAAACATTGGTTTTTGAAATAAAAACAAACACACAAACAAAATAAATTAAAGATGAAAGCCTTAACATAGTCAAAATGTGAAAAAAATTGCATTGTTAAATAGCTAAGAGAGAGCTTAACATTACCTAGGTGTTTGTTTTACTCGACCTTGAAACACATGCAAACCTGATGGTTTGAACCAACAAGATTATGTGAAATTTTGTAAAATATGAAACATGTCTTTTAAATTGAATATACACCTCCATTGAAATCCAAGAAAATCCAAGCCAAATATTTGTGGATCCCTAAAGGCATTAACTGCGATCCACTATAACACGATCCATGGTCACTGAATCCCTTTGTGTTTGTTAACTGTGGCTCATATGTATCCACATTTGTATGACGATGCATGTATGTATTTGTATGTATTTGTATGTATATTGTTTTGTGCCTTGAATCGTATATGAATCGTATTTGCATGCACGTATGTATGTACACTCCAGATATATGCATGTATGGCCTTGGCACATGGGCATAGGGACGAGGGTCTTCCAGGCTGTAGTTCCTAGGTCTGCATAGGGCTGAGGGCTGAGGATCAGGGCCACACAGGTCGAGGTAGATGATCTGGTCAACTGAGGGATAACATCCAACCCATTGAGTGCATAACACAGGACTAGGTCAGACATCATTTAGGGTCCATGGATCATACACAATCGACTGAGTGGATGGTTTAGGGTCTACATAGGATTGAGGAACAATCATCCATGGTCTAGGCATAATATGAGGGCAGGGATGAGATTGAGGTCATGGCCTTTTAGGCATAGGTTGAGGTTGGAATGGATTGAGCCATAGGCCGACATAGGGTCAAACCATGGACAATGTCCATTGAGGTCCACAGGGTCCGGCCGAGGCCATACATAGGACGAGGGCCGAGGATTAGGGCACAAGCATAGGCCGGAGGTAGAGGGTAGATAAAGATAACGTCTCAAGGCCGAGTCCAAGCCAAGCATAGGCAGGTCCACAAAGACACACAGGCCACAGGGCTGGAGGGCCGAGGCTGTAACGGCAGGCCTAGGCCCCAAGGGCCGAGGGCCGAGGCCCCATGGCCGACGACGCATGGCTGGATGCCCCAGGACTCCAGGCTGAGGAACAGGCCGAGGGCCCCATGGCCGAGGCCGAGACCAGCCCCAGGGCCGAGGAACCCAGGGCCCCAGGGCCGGAGGGTCAAGAGACAAGGTCTAAGGATCGAGGCCCGAAGGCTGAGGGCTGAGAGCCTAAGGGCTGAGGGCCGATGGCCGAGGGCCCATGGCTGAGAGCCCCAGGGCCTAGGGCCTGGCCGGATCAGGGCCAGGGCCGAGGGACTAGGGCCTGGCTGCACAGGGCTGAGGGCCCAGGGCTGAGGGCCCAGGGCCAGCCTAAGAGCTGAGGGTCGAGTGACATGGCCCAGGCCGAGGGCCGAGGACTAGGCCGGCTGGCCGAGGACAGACCAGGGCCATGGATCAGGGCTGACAGCCTTAACGTAATCAGAGAGAGCCGAGGCTGAGGGCCCATGGCCAAGGGCCGAGGGACTGGTGTCAAGAATCCTACGGCATAGGCCACAAACCAGGGCCTTGGAGGATCTAACAAGCAGGGCAGAGGGCCGGAGGGCCTAGGACAGGACTAGGGCCGAGGGCCGAGGATCATGGCCTAATGGCTGAGGCCTGAGAGGGCTGGAGGGCCCATGGCTGATAGCCGGGATGAATGGAGGGCTGAGGGTCAAGGCCTGGAGGGCTAAGCATTTGAGGCCAGGCCCCAACGAGGCCAGCCTGAGGGTTTGTGGCCTTAACTCATTGATAATTGACGGATTAGGGCTGAGGGCTGAGGGCCTAAGGCTGATGACGCATGGGCCTAGGGCCTAAGGGCAATGACTCAGGCCTAAGGGCCAAGGGCCTTAAGGTCTGGGTGGCTAAGAGATTAGGGCTTTAAGGTACAGGGCCATGGACTAGGCAGAGGGTCAATGCATACGTGGTGAGTGGCTGTGTGGGCCTAGGTCTCTGTGGTCTCAGGGATCTCAAGCTGAGGGTTTAGGTACAGGGCTGAGGGTAAGGTTTAGGGATCAGGGTTTCGCTGAGGTTTTAAATGCATCGTAGAGGGCTGAGAGTCGAGAAAGAGGGTTTAAGGGCTGATAGCTGAGGGACTAGTGCTGAGGGCCTGTAGTCAAGGTATAGGTTTATAATTGAGGGTTTAGGCCGAGGGAATCATGGGCTTCCATGGGCTGAGGGTCAAGGCCTTGGGGGTTGAGGGATTAAGGGTTTGGCTGCATGGTGGGTCAAGAGAATAGGGCTGAGGGTCTAATGCATAAGGTATAAGGCCATGGGTTTAACGCATAGGAAAAGGGTAGAGGATTGAGGCTGGAGTGGATTAGGCTTATGGATTGGAATGCTGAGGGACAGGGAGCCGGGAGGATTGGAGGGCCTAGGCCTAAGGTACAGGGCTGAAGGGGATTGTGGCCAAGGAGGGCTGATGGTTTAGGCTGAGGGCATAATGGCAGGGGTGGTGAGGGTTTACAACTGAGGGTCTGTGGCTGAGTGGGATTAAGGGCTTGGCTGTACAGGGCTGAGGGATTAGGCTGAGGGTTTAAATGCATGGCAAAGGGGCTGAGGGCTGGGAGTGGCCGAGGCTGGAGGGCTGAAGGTTTGAAGGCCGGCAGTCAGCAACCTGGAGGGTTTTAAGGGCTGGGAGGGTATGTGGCTGTGGCCTAATGTACAGGGCTGAGGGGCTGAGGGTTTAAGGCCTTAGGCCGCATGGGGCTGAGGCTCTGAGGGCTGAGGGTTTTATGGATTTGGATTTTTAGGGGCTGAGGGGCTGATGGATTAAGCCTTTTAAGGGGCTGGACGGTCTAGGCTTTAAGTGACAGGGCTGAGGGTTTAAGGGCTGGATGGCTGAGAGTTTTAAGGTTTGGAGGGCTGAGGGCTGGGAGGCTGAGGGCTGAGGCCGAGGGCTGAGGGGCTGGGAGGGCTGAGGGATTAGCTGAGTGGCTGAGGGGCTGAGGGATTAGGCTGGGACGGTTGGATGGTTTTAAGGCTGTGGCTGATGGCGGTGAAGATGACAAGCATGGGTTAAGGGTTAGAATGAAGGAAGCCATGGACAGAGTTTTACAAGATATGGTATATGAAGGAGGTTTTAATATAGTGGAAGGAGGTTTGGAGGGACTGCTGGAGGGTTGATGGATTAGGCTGGAGGGTTTAATGTATAGGGGTAAAATGAAGGGTTGATGGTATGGCTGGAAGGATGGATTAGGAAGGTTGGATGGTGGATGAAATATGGATGGAAATAATGGCAGGCTGAAGGATTAGGTTGAGGCCTGAAGTAGTGGTTTAGAAGGAGGTTCAAGGTTGGGAGAGACATGGTTCAAGGCTGGAGGGTTTAAGGCTGGAGGGACATGTTCAAGGTATAGGTTGAGGTTTTAATGTATAGGTTTATGGGTTGAGGGTTGAGGGGTTGGAGGGATTTAAGGGTTTAAGGTTTGTGGCTTAAGGGATTAGGGGTTTATGGCTGAGGGGTGAATAGGGTTAGGTTAAGGTATAGGTTTTGTGGGATTAGGTTGAGGCTTAGTGGGCAAGGTATAGGTATAGGGATGAGGTTGAGGTTGTAGGGGTTTAGGGGTTTAAGGTATACGGTTTAGGGACAGGGGCTGAAGGAAGAAAGGGTGGTTTAATATATAGGGCCGGACATGGATGGTTGAGGGGGCCATGTTGGATGGTTGAAGGATTAGGGCTGGACAGGAAGGAGGCGGAGTGGTTTAGGGGTTTTAAGGTATAGGCTTGGTGGATTTAGGCTGAGGGTCCACATATAGAATAGATATCCTTAGAACTGGAGGGCCTTAGGCTGATTGATTAAAATACATTGAGGTTGAGGGATTAATGGTTTAAGTTGTAGGGTCATGGATTAGGCTGAGGGTTTAATGTACATCATGAGGGTTGAGGGTTTAAGGGTTTAGAGTTTAAGGCTGAGGGCTCTATGGGATTATGGCTTAAAGGCTGAGAGCTGAAGGGCTTCTAAGAGATTAAGGTTTAAGGTATAAGGCTGAGGGATTAGGGTTGGAGGGTTTAAATGTATAGGCAGGGTTGATGGTTGAGGGTTTAGGGTTGAGGGATTAGGGTTTAGGGTATAAGGTATAGGGTTTAGGGTATAGGGTAGAGGGTATAGGGTTGATGGTTGAGAGTTGAGGGTTTAAGGGTTTAGGGTTGAGGGATTAAGGTTTAAAGGTTGAGGGTTTAAGGGTTAATGGTTGAGGGTTTAGGGTTTAAGGTATAGGGTTGAGGGATTAGGGTTGAGGGTTAAGAGATTAAGGTTTAATGTATGGGGTTGAGGGTTTACTGTATATGGTAGAGCGTTGAGATTGAGGGTTCACAGTTGATGGATTAAGGTTGAGTGTTTAGGGTATGGGGATGAGGGTTGAGGTTGTAGGGTTTAAGGTTTAAGGTATAGGTTTTAGGATATAGGATTAAGGTATAGGGATGAGGGTTGAGGTTGTATGGTTTAGGGCTTAAGTTACAAGGTTTAGGGTATAGGGTTAGGGTATAGGGATGGGGTTGAAGTTGTAGGGTTTAGGGTCTAGGGTATAAGGTTAAGGTTGAGGTATAGGTTTTAGTCTTAATTATTGAGGGTATAGGCTATAGTGTTAAGGTATAGGGTATAGTGTTTAGGGTTTATGATTTAAGGTATAGGTTATAGGATTGAGGGTTAAGTATAGGCTTGAGCATATAGGGAATTGTGGTGAAACTTCATTTCACACACAAAATGAGACATACATAACACTTACAAGATGTCATAATTGCTTGAAGAAAGGTCTCATATATGTACCTCAACCCAACCCCCTATTGACATATGATATCAGTCAAAAAAAATTTGCAAAATTATTTTTTTCAAAATGTGAGTGTGCTTTGAAAAAGTTGAAATTTAGCCATTTTTAGAGAAAACCAAAATGCGCTTGTGCTATAATACGAGTGCATTATAACACAAGCCTATTTTGACTTACTCTAAAAATAGTAAAAAAAGGTAGGAAACCCTTGATCCAAGCCCACATGCTCTATTATTCTCTTGATTTTGTGCGTTGGGAAAAGCACATGTAGTTTTTACACATTCCACCACCTTTGCACCACCTTTTTCTAGTTTTCCAACTTAAGAAGGAGGAAATAGCAAAGTATTTACATAAAATTTTATTATATGAACTTCGTTTTTCATGTTTGTAGTGTTGCAATGTTAATTATGATTTTACTATTATAATTTCACATTATAGATTGATTAATTCTATAGTTTTTAGTAATTTTATTAGAGTTATATAGAATTTAACATTGAAAAGGAAGAAAGTTCATGAAAAGCTCAAATCCTTGAGGAGTTTTATGCAAGAAGAAAAAAAAACTACACATAATTGGATAGCTTCTAAAATTGAATCTCCAATTTTAAGGTATGTCAAGTCTTTATACATGTGCTTTATATTTTCCTTCATTCTCTTATGTTTCTTTATCACTTCTTATCATACATTCTTAATATAATTCTTCAATTTTTTTATCATGTTGATTTTAGGATTAGATTTTTCTAAGAATTTAAAATTATGAGTGCTCAACATACATAGCCTCAATCAAATGCATTAGATTTTTCTAAGGGATCCAATTAGATTTTGTTAATATAATAAAATTCATCATATTAATCATAGATTTTACTTTATTAAGTCTTTCAAAACTATCTATGTGTGTGTGAAATGTGGAAATTTAGTAAATGAACACAAACCTTAATGAAACAAATTATATCAAGATTCAAAGCAAAGAAGCTACTCTCAATTGCCACAAAACAAATCTTTTAAGAACGTCTCATTGTCCTCTATTCTTAAAGATTCTGTTAACCCTTTGGCCCTCAGATTTCTATGTGCACAAAGGCTATTAGAATGACACTTAAGAAATGATATTAGCATTCAACATGCAAGCCAACTAAGTTCCTATATGGAACTATACCATGGAAAGGATAATGGATACTATGATGAATGGATGATGGTGTTAGATGATTCTAGGTAGATACTATGGTAGTGAGATGGAATGATTCTACATATTCTCAAATGAAAAATATGGAAAAATAAGATGATACTCCATATGCTCAAATGCTAACTATGAAAATGCTAATCTAAAAAGCAACTATGATGCAAAGGATGACATAAAATGCAACTGTGAAGCAAAGTGTTAGTCTAAGATTTGACTATGATGCAAAACATGATATAAAATTTAACTATAAGACTCCATAATGCTACCAAGCTTGAACGATATTCTTGCATGATAAATCTATTCAAAAGCATATGCAAAATACAATGCTAAAGGGTTGTATTTATAGCCTTTTCCAAGCATTTGGTGAGGTGGCAACGATCGACGATCCATATTCGAACAAGAAGAATGAATAGTGGAGATGGAGAGAATCAAGATGTTGTCCCCTTGACCAAAGACAACATGCCAAATGGATGGAGGAATCTCTTGACCAATAGGAAACATGCCAAATGGATGGAAGAATCGAGTGTGGGAAGAAAAGACCATGTGTTTGAAAATTGGTGGAAGTGTGTGAGGAATAAGCCATATGCTTAAAAATTGGTTGAAGATAATTCTAATTAAAAATTAGAATTATTTAATTTCATGTGACCTTGGTGAGGAGGCACAAAAAGTTGTAGACATGTGCTTGAATTCCTAATTGAGATTAGTGAAACTTAATAAATAAAACAAGCTTATGGAAATTTGTTTATTTAATTAAATTAGAAGAATATGATTTTAGATTTGGAGAATTAGAGAAGGGTGAACAATATAAATAAATTGAGAATTTATTTATACGTAATCAAATATTAATTAAATAACTGGTATTTAATTAATTAAATTCCATGACCGATTTTAGGTGTATACACTATCTTAGGATAGTCATAGCTTCATTGGGACTATCATAACTACATGATGGCAGTCCTAATGAATCTATGAGGTCAACATTCCTTCTAATTGTAATATTTTTTGTGATAGGGTTATATAATTTTATGCCTTGAATTATTTAGTGTAGTTTATGAAGATGCACTTTCTTCTTCTATCATCCAATTTTTGCATTCTTTCCTTTGTCACAAATTCATATTCCATGTATCCTATAAAATTAGTGCTTTATGCTCCATTTGCATTTTTTCCATGCTTGTGAAATCATGTCACACACAGCCTTTGTGGGACATCTTTTTGGAAACTATAGCATTGTTGCAACAAATCCACATTAATATTCATTTGGAATCCCCTTAACCTTCAACATATTTCTTGCAATATCTACGATGGTCCTATTCTTTGTCTTTGCTACAATATCTTTTTGTTAAGTACCACTAGTTCTAAACTCTCTATTAATGCTTTCATTATTGTAAAAAAATAGAAATTATTTGGAGGATTACTCACCTCTTCTATCTACTTTAACTTGAAATTAAAGAGTTTATATATTCATTTTTGACTAGGGCCTTAAATTCTTTGAACTTATTAAAAGTTTTAGATTTATGCTTCAAGAAGTAGACCCATGTGTTTTAGCTATAGTCATCAATGAAGCTCATACGATATTGATTTTTGTTTAGGGTGAGAGTTTTCTTGGGGCCACACAAGTCTAAATACATCAACTCCAATGCTACTTTTTTCTTGTAGAATTCCTTCATTGAAAGGGTTATCTATGTTGTTTACCTAAAATACAAACTTTATATTTTCTCTTAGACTCTGCTATAGTTGCTAACCCCTAACCATATCCTTATTGGATAAAAGAATAAGCCCAAAATAACTTAAATGTGAATACCATAAATGTCACAGCCTAGGATGTAGTCTTTTCCTCCCATTTTCAAAGATAATGCACTTTTTTGTTTTTTGTCAACACTTTCTAGCCTTTTCGAATTAGTAGTCCAACACTTAAGAAATTATGTTTTATGTCTAGAGAATAAAGCAATATACACAACCAACAAAATGTGATGTAACGCCCTGCCACACAACCCTAGGGGAAGTTGCAATTTACTACACAAACGAACTATTTTTTTTTTTTAAATAAGAACAATTAACATTCAAGTTCACTAACCATTTCCAACCAATCCCGTAAGGTTACGAGACTGAGTTACTTAAACCCAAACAAGAAACATGAATTATAACCATAACATTTAATTACTTAACAATTAAGAACGCATACATTCCAAATAAGATTAATTACATCAAGAATAAGAAGTACCACATGATTTCAATAACGATCACATAACAATAAGATTACAACACTCATTCCCCAAATGAGATAAATCCAATAAGTATAATTACAAATTACAACATCCACCTCGATAACAAATGAGGGGTAATGAAATACAATATACAACTAAAAAGAATAAAGCATGAAATGAAACTGGCTCCCACGAGCTCTCCAACTGGAAATCTCATCCACACGAACAAGAAGAAAACCAAACGGATTAAGGTGCACGTTCCACCCAACCATGTGATACTCGAAGGCTCACCCCCCGTGCTAGGAGATAGTAACCATGAATTCCTATACAAGACCATCTACCACTAGACACAGGCTAAAACATAACTGAACTGAAACAACTACAACCACAATATCACTTAACATAAAGGTTACAACACTTCCAGACAACAAGGATCATTTACGCAGTACAACAACTGACTTCTGGTTGACATAGAGAGAGTGTCACACGACATTTGCTATGAGTTACCCTGGTTCAACTATCTTAGGCAACCGAACCCCCATCTTGGGTTATCCTGGCTCAACTCTACCAGTCGCCGCACCCTCATACCAACCGCGCTTCTCGTCTCATCTCAAACCTTAAAAGCGAATGAGTTATGAGAGAGGAATTAATTATCTTAATTAGTCTGAGAGTTTTTCATTAATTCTTTTTTTTTATGTTATCACTTACTTAAAACCCTATGTGAGTTACCCTAGCGCCCCTTTGTGTGCCGGACCCCCACAAAGAGCCACTCTCCTATCGACAACACACATGGTACCAAACCACAATCCAATGGGTAAACCAGATAAGACAACCTCTCCAATCCAAGGAGGCAACGAATAAAGGAAACTCACTCCAAACATTGGAGGAAACAAAAGTGAAACCCTCTCCAAACATTGGAGGAAACAAAGGTCAAAACCCTCTCCAAACACTTGAGGCTACAAAGGTCAAAACCCTCTCCAAACACAAGAGGAAGCAAAGGTCAAACCCTCTCCAAACACTGGAGGAAACAAAGGTCAAAACCCTCTCCAAACACTGGAGGCAACAAAACACATACTCCACTCCTAATCAAAAGGAGACACAAAACTCATAACCAACTCCTAATCCAAAGGAGGCACAAAACCAAAAACAAGACAGAGGTTGACTACGTGATATGACAACCCCAAAAGATTAAAAACCCCATCTGGAAGACTTACATAAACAAATGACTCAATTTCCCAACAAAGAGAATGAACGAGAACATCATTTAAAAAAAGCATTTCAGGCAACTCAATATCTAAAGTTAGGGTTTCTTAAACCCAATCCAAGCAATGATGTAGTACATAAAATTAATTAAATAATTAGCATTATCTGCACATGCTCTAAGTAAACCAACCACCTTGGCAACATTAAGGGATTTAAAAAGCTAACAACTTAATTTCATTTGTTCAATGCTATGTAATGAATAAAATCAATCTTTTAAATAAAATTACTTATTATAATGCCAATTTCATTTCAACTATAATAACGCAATAATCATTTTAAAATTCCTATTTAAAATATTTAAACATCATTTAAATATGTGCCTCTAAAATATCATTTTTATATTCCAATATTTTTTGATTATTCATAATTAAAATAACCATCTCAAACCAATATGTTTAAATATAAATATGTATTAAATATTCATATAAAAATATATATACCTAATGTATATATACATTTACATGTATATAAATATATGCTCAAACATATAAATATTTTTACACCAATCAATAAAAAAATTCCCCATTACAAATTATTTAAAAATACATAATATAAATATATATATATATAAATATAAAACGAAATTTAAATTTTATAAAAATAAAATAAAAAAAGAAAACCTAGGGTCAGAGGCTCTCCTCATTATTGATTGAAGTAAGGGCCGGGCGCTTTCAAATTTCTATATGCCATGGGGCAAATAGTTCTCCCACACTACCAAAAAAAAAACAACAAATTTTAATATCAATTTGTTTTTTTTTCTATAAAAAAAACACAAAAGAATCTCCCCTGTTTCTGACAGAATTTCCCAGAAGAAAACACAGGGTTTTGATCTTAAATTCATGAATATATATATATATATATATGTGTGTGTATGTTTATATTATCAAAATATACATACACATATATATTATATATATAAATTTCTTAGCTTACAGTAAAATAGAAGAAATTTTTCTCACATAAACAAAATACCCAGTAAATATTTTTCCAGAATTTTTGTTTGAAGAGATTGAGTTTTCTACAAAACTTCCAAATCTTTCTCAAGATTTTAACAATGATTTTTCTTTCTTTTCAAATTTAAAACAAGATTTTGACATGGGTTTCCCATTGAAACTCAAACAACAATTAGAAATTTCCAACACTAAAACCAGATTTAAACTCTTTTAAAAAAGAAGCAAAAACAAAAGACAAAGAAAAACCTGATCTTTTTTCCTCCAAAGCTTGAAGAACTCCAAAAATGGTGCTTTCAAATCCTGTTTTTGATTCCAGTTCAACCAAGGAATCCACTTTCCTTCTTCAAAAATCCAAGAGCAATAGCCAAATCCTTTCTCCTTTTCCTTTTTTTTTTCTCCACAATTTCCAAAATTAAAATTGAAATTGAAATTCCATTTGCTCACATAGGGTTTCCCCAATTTTTTTTGGTCAAACCCCTAAAATATCCCACCCACTAAATTTATTGAACATTTGGAGGATATTTCCATTTTTAAATTTTTAAAACAATTTGCTTTCAAAATGATATTTCATGCATTTCATGCATTTCATTTTAAAACCAAAAATCTCAAAGTTGCAAAGAATATATTTTATCCAAAATTTCAAAAAGTGAAATTTAAAACACATTTCTATTTTTATTTTAATTTAACTTTAAATATCCAACATGATTTCCATTTTCATTTTAAATTTGAATCTTAATATACAATAATGGCAAAACAACTATTTCATTTAATTTATCACCATTTACCTAGTTAATCAATAAACTAAAAATTATTTTATTAATTAAATCTAATTAATCTATGAAATAAATAACATTTCAACCTTGAAACTAGATATGTTAAATCATCATTTTAACCATACCCACCATTTAATAGCCTTTAAAATATGAAATGAAATAGTTAACCAAGGAGGAAAGAACCAAATCAAAATCGCTAAACCCGACGACAAACTATGACTAGGGTGATGACTTGGCACGAAAAAACCTAGCTACTATCTCCCAATCGATAATCATTGGTCAGTGGACATGCTCAAACCTGTGAACTAGGTGGAGTCGATGTCATGTACCTGTCAACCTGCGAACAAAGAGTACATCGAACATGCATATATATAATATGATCAAACACACCGTGAAGATGAAATCTCAAAATCGTAGGGCACTCACAAGCGAGTGGTACAATCTCGTCCCCTTCACCAATACAAAATTACTAACTGACGATTCTAACATTAATAATATGATCAAAAGCATAAACATCATTAAATCAAATATCTTCTAAGTTACTCCAAAACATGCCATAAATATAACATCAAAATAAAATAACATCACATTAAAATATAGCATTCACATTGCTTAGCAATGTTGATCAAGTAACCAAGTTCAAAGTCACGGGATAAATATGAGAACAAAGCATTACAAAGAAAACGGTGATCCAAACATCAAAATGGAGGTGTTATAGTTCACAATGCAATTATACACACTTGTTTCAAAGCGCGTTTGATCTTTCCAAATTTTACATGCGGTTTTAGTAGCTGACACACTTTGTAGTTCGCAAAGCCACACACTTGATATTCCAACACGCTTGTCCTAAAGCAGACAGATGCACTTGTGAAACTCCAACGCACTTGTCAGTGAAAATCCAGTGCACTTGTTTGATAGAGCGACATACTTGCAGGTAATCTAGAGAGGTAAAATTTCAAGTTTAAATCAAATTTTCAATATCAATTGGTTTCTAACCCTAATGATTTCTTGATTTTTGTTTTCTAGTTTTAGTACTAACAACTTGTAGATTGGCATGCTTAAAGCATGGAGTGAAGCAAAGTGTTCATTAACACTCTTTAATTAATTCATTATCTCTAATTTTTCAAAGTATTTCTAAATACTTATGAGAAGGATGATCTAAGAGACTTTTATTTTCATGCTTTCATTAAATCACACTTCATTTTGGGTTTAAAATCAGTCTCACACTTCAATTTAGACTTAACAATGAAAAATTTATCTTGCTTTTTCAAGTTGGGGTAAAATTGAACCAAGCAACCTCATTTCCCTTGGGTTCTAAAATTGAATAAGACAATTTGACACTTAGTTTGGTGCTTAAAATTAACCTCACACTTATCTTTAGTGCACTAAAATGAACAATTGTCTACTTTTCTTGATTTGATTGGTAAACTTCTAGTGTGTATCCTCTCCCCTTGCACTTCGTGCGATCTTAGGTGAAGATAAACACTCTTAGTTTACACTTTTTGAGTCACCCAAGGCTTGCTATGTATCCTCTCTCCTTGTGCTTCGTGTGATCTTGGGTGAAGAGAAATAACATTCCTTTTTCTTTTATTAGAGAGAGCCTCCCTTGAGATACATCCCACAATGGAGAACTCAAGGTGACCTTCAAGCACGTTTACAGACGGGCTATATAAAGTATGCAAAAACGAAAGTAAGTCACATAAATCTAGTGATGTTATACCTTGTAGGTCTACTCTCATGTGAACATATGGATCACTTAGGGGAAAATAGAGACTCTAGTGTCTCTCGTCTGAATTATACCTCTAATGTTCACTGTGTCATTACATACCTTTGTATCTAGAGGCCAATCCAAGTTTATTGAAATGATTCTTCAAAGTATTGCATGGGAATAACACCATTCCCAGAAGTTACTTACCACATTCAGTTTATGGTTGAGGCATAAGACTTAATATTTCATTCTCTTTTATAAATCCAGGAGTATCAAGGTGGTTCATGACCTTGGTATGTCCTATTTGACCCCTCCATAGATACAAATTGCATCACTCTTTTAGGGGTGAGGTAAGCCTACTACAAAGAAATGTACCTTTACTCCTCTAGGTTGTAATTGACTGATCTTGTTTGAGCTAGACTAGTGAACCTTATGGAAGAAGGTTTATAAAACATCCCCTTCACCCATTGAGTCAATAAACGCTTCAATGCTTGGAATTTAAACTAAAAAACAAACGTCAATATTGGTCACAAAAATCTTAAACCCTTTGAATATGATTGAGTACACTTGAAGAACACTATACTGATGCATGTCCCTAAGTATATCTTGTTTTTCTTAAAACAATTTCTTAGTGGGTTCCTAGTATTTGGTTTCATATCTCTACTCATTATTTCAAAGTCAACTTAGGGGACTATGATTTTAGCATCTTAATTTTCAAAAATTTTGGGCTTTGTGGAAAACAATTTGCTTAGTTGTAGACATCTTAGATTCAAACATAATCAAGATCTCCATGTGGTAAAAATAATCTTACATTAAATCAGATTTTAAGAATTGAACCACAAAGCAGGTGTACCTTGGTCATATAGTAAAAAAAAATTGGTTTCCAACAACAAAGGAAAATAAGGAAATGCATGCTTAAAGTTTTTTTAAAAATAATTTTTGGTATATCACACCTTGAAACATCACACCGAAGTTCCTTCATCCAAAATCATTTGGTCTTTTTAGGTTTAAACACTCAAAGGAAAATGCTTGTTTCTCAACACCTTGATCTTGTCACAAGTTCCTCTTAGGTCTAAACATTAGGATCAAACATCAACCAACACATTGGCATCCAAACATCAAACCATTTAACATCCCATCTCACCAACAACTTCAAAATTTTGGACAAACAAATCTCTTAGACCAAGTTTTCCTCAAACATCATCTAGTTTAGCTACATATTTAGAAACACATCCCTTTTCATACGTCTATTTGGATTAGCACACATTCTTTTGGACACACTTATCCTAGAGTCACAAATCTACTTCTAGAATTTGCAGGTTTTGTAGTACCCCTCCATTTTTCTTATGTTTCCAGATCATATGTTTTTACTTTGATAGATCTTGTTACTATGTTATTGTTTTATGATCACTAACATTGGAGTGATGATGGTGTTATATTTTGATGAGATTATACACTATGTGGATGCTTATTGTTTTATGTTATGCTTTTTATTAGTATAGTTGTTATTTGAGTTAATATTGAATATGCTCATATGCTGATTATTGATGTTTTATTTTGTTAGTTTGATGTGACATTGTATTAGTGAAGAGAACGGGATTGCATCACTCGCTTGCGAGCACCCTGGGATTCCACAATTTTCTCTTCACGGTGTGTTTGAATCATGATTTATGTATATACATGTACGACATATGTTTGATTGTAGGATTGCAGGTACATGACATCAAATCTACCTGGTTTCACAGGTCTGAGCGTGTCCATTTCCCAACAGTATTGTCGATTGGGAGATAGTAACGAGGTTTACCTAGTCTAGCCACAACCCTAGTCACAGTGTGTTGTCAGTCCATGTTCGGTATGTTTGGTTGTCATGTTTATGTTTGCCTTTTCAATTGTTATTTATTTATGCATGGTTTATTTTATGAAAATTAATATTTTTAATGATCTTAGAACTTATTTAATTAATTATTAAATAATTTTAATTTTTTGATTTAATTTAATTAATTAAATTTGATTTATTTGGTAAAATAATTTAATCCTTGTGATTAAATTTATTTTATTAAGTAAATAAATTAATTGATTAAATTTACTTATTAAGTTAATAGATTAAATATATTTTAAATACTATTATGAGAATTTGAATTTAAAATCTGCATAAAGTAGATGATATTAATTTTTTAATTTTAAATTATTATATTAGCATAAATTCTTTGTAATTATCAAAAATGGAAAATATCTAAAAGTTGGTTAAAAGATATTTTAGAATAGCCATGTGGGTGAGTATAATTTATTGAAAATTCCTTTTGAGAAATTATTCTCAGAGAGAATATTTGCCATAACTGTGGGAAGTAAGAAGTTACTTCACGGGAATGGAAGAGGTTCTCAGAAATATTTTTGTGCTTTGTGATGAGCCCAAAATATGCTCATAGTTTGATATTATGATGAACTTTTAATGCCTTTACTTTTGTTATTCATGGTTGTTTAAAACTCTTTTGAAACCTTTTATGGGGATATCCTGTAGCAAAACATTTGCATATTCCTGCAGCTTATTGTGTTGACTTGACTACATTTATTACCCCTCGCTTGGACTTCTAAATGACCTGCATATCGATGCCAGTTTTTGAATGATGAAGTAGATTTTAAATGTGTGATTAAATAATAGATATCATGTATGTTCCATACACCTTTTCTTGCACATCTGTTACCTTTTGTTTCACAGGTTGTTGAAGAATGATCGAGTCGAGCGCAGCTGATCTCGGCCTTGCAGTAAAGTCCATTTCCTGCACGACTTCGAGGAAGCTCCAACAAAGACTCTTTGACCGAAACCGTTGGGAAATATTTTTAATGACAGCCAATCTGGAAAGAGTGGAGCGCTAGATTCTCTCTGGATCGGGTTGAACGCATAAATTCATTTATGAAGTTTGTTCCTTGATTCCGATACACTTTACTTCCACGCCTTTCTCTTTGATAGGGTTAGTTAGTTGGCTTGCTCTTGATTTTAAATAAAGTACTCCTGCGTGAGTGAGAAGGAGATGATAGTTAGAGTAAGGTAGAAGTATAGTGATAGAGAGCTATAGCAGATATCATGTAAGAGTTAGATGATAATGAAAAGCAGAGTCTGTTTGACAAGAAACAAAATTTGTTGTTAGTTTATATCAACAAAGCAATGTATACCCATCTCATTTTCATGAATAAAGTCGATGGTTCGAGTTCAAGACTCAAGGTGAATCGTGATGCTTCATATGGGGCCCAATTTAGTAAGTATCCAGAGTTAGTTAAAGGTTGTTCTTTCTCAAGGATCTTCGCTAGCTTATCTTTGAAGTTTTCATACAAACTCAGCCTTGTATTGCTCCTGCAGCATAGAGAATCCATCCCTGTGCCTGTTCCTGTAGCATAAGGCCAGTTCATAGTTTGTGTTTCAGTTGTAGCTATTATGGTTTCTATTTTAATCAAATCATAGTTGAGTTAAAGAACTTTGCATTACCTTCCTGTAGCGTAGATAGAATTCCTTCCAAGTATTTATTTCTACTAAGTTTTGACCAAAGCCAGTTCTTAGTGCATATATTGTGCTACGCCATTTAAAGTATACGCCCCCGGTTTGACAAGCACTGAACGTCCATAGAGTTAGTCATCACCTCGTTGGAATGTCCAATTCCTGTGAAAGGTTTTACTGCGATTTTCATATCCTTTTTGTGGGCGTGGACTACTCAGTACTTTCGTGCATCTTTCTGGAAGTGGTGATTCTTGGAAAAGGCTTTGTAAACTGAATTCTGAAGGCGAGGCATTATAGTTCATTAGCATCCTCACCAAACACATACATCAAAACTTAAGTCTAGTTTTGTCCAAAATTGAGAGTTCCTTATCATTCACATCACTCATGCCTTTATCATTCACATCATCATTGGTCCTAAATCCCTTAGAGGTTCACTTTTAGAAAAAAATGAATCAACCCAAGAGTTTCAACAATACAAATCACATCATACTACAACAAAGGTTGATACAATTTTTATGGTGACAACAAGATCAAAACACAAGAGAGACATGGAGAAAAACCCAAATTTATCTAACATGAGTGATAAAAACCAACAAAACCTTTCAATGCAAGAGTTCAATCCTATAGGTTTCAAAACTCCATCACAAAGTCCGCCACAACCACCTCAAACTTCCCAAGATATAGGGGTTGATAAAGAGGATGTTACTAATCCCATAGAAATTACAA
This sequence comes from Sequoia sempervirens, assembly GCA_007258455.2. NCBI lineage: Eukaryota > Viridiplantae > Streptophyta > Pinopsida > Cupressales > Cupressaceae > Sequoia > Sequoia sempervirens. The sequence goes on along the minus strand of VDFB02189239.1, from coordinate 1,139 downwards.
CAAATGAGATACTTGAGATGCAACAAGATCCTAAGGTTCATCATATTGTTAAAACCATGATGAAATTGAATCCAACCCAACATATGTTAGCATTGGAAAAAGGAGCTAAACTCCCTTCTACATTTGATTTGAACACACTTTGGGAATAATCTTTGGTAAATGTTGCATCCATCTCTCAAACACATCTATCACACAACCCTTGGTCCATAATGGTGTTCAATCCATCCCACAACCATCCTCATCACACATACCAAGCCAACCTACAACCTCTAGTATGGATTCATCTAGCATTGCAACTCAACAAGGAACTCAACTTGGTCACACTCAAAGTATAGTCAATAACACAAACTTGGGTATTAAAAAAAAAGCATCCCCATCCCTCAACACCCTCAACATCCAAACATGTCACTTGCATCACATCCCCATAACACAAACATTGCACCAAAATTTCAAGCACAACCACATCCTCCACTTACATCAAATACCCAAAATGCTCTGTCCACGCCCCTAGTGTTCACTTCAACCCTAAGTGAATTCCCCAAGGAAAAATAAATCAAAATCAAGGAAATCCAACATTGCAAGGTCAATCATCACAACACCATCAAAATCAAGTACCTCAACATCAAGGAAATCCATTGACCAAAAATCAAGTGAATGAAGGTAATCCTCAAAATCCATTGGTCCAAAACCAGGGTTTTCCACAAACATCACAACACCAAGTGGCATCATATCAAAGTTCCCAACCTTTGTCTCAACATCAAGGAATCCCACAAACAATGAAAAATCAAATGGGTCCTCAAACTTATATTCCTCCATCACAATCCCAAATTTTGTAAGGACTTATATCACAAAAAAATCAAGGATAAGTTCCCATACAACAAAGTCAACATGTGTCAAATCACAATCAAGTGTCCAACAACTAAAATTTGGTCTCACATCAATATGAAAATCAACACAATTCTCCATCACAATCAAATCATATAAAATCCACCACAAATTTCACCAAATCAAAACATCCCATCAAAGCCAATACATTCAATCAAACCAATATGTCCCAAATCCAAACACCATACCATCACCTAAAGGAAAAAATTCTATTTTTCATCAACAATCTATTACTTATTAATAAGCTCAACAAG
>VDFB02189238.1:0-12699 GCA_007258455.2 Sequoia sempervirens | reverse complement strand
AATGAAATTGATAATAGGAAAATAAAATGGCTTTCCTTTGAAAAACTTGAAAAGGCCATGCAAAAGAAGGATCCCAATTTCAAGTTTTATTCTAACATTAAGGATGAAATTTTGAGAATTGAGGAAATTTTGCAGAATTTTAACACACTGGTTGGATAGCTCAAATAGGAAAATCGGGATCATGACAAGGTGAAATACCCTATGGTAGAGGAAAGGCCCACATACTAGCCACCCAAGAAGAAATTTCTTCACAAGAAGACCAAATGGGATAGTCATGAAGGAACAAATAAAGGATACTCCTACTCAATCTGAGGAGTCAAGAGCCTCATCCCCTATGCTTCAAGTTCAATTGTCACCCCCACAAAATGTTTTTGATATTGATTCACCACCCAGGGAATCCTCTCCTAAGAGGAGGAAGATTGAACAAGCAGGACTTGTGAATTATCCAATGGAATCTAATGATGAGGTTATTGTAACCTCAGATGATATCTTGTAGAATATACCATCTCCACAAAGGGAGAATGATATGCTAGCCCCTAAAAATAGAATTACAAAGTCAGTTCTAATAGGTATTGATAATGTTGATGATGTGAGGGATAGAGCTTGTAGGGACTTCATGACAAATGATGCATTTTTGAAGAGTGATGTGTTCAAGGAATCTGTATGGAGAACACAAAAAGATGAATATGAAAGGAGGTTGAGAGAATAGATGAGCAAATCTCCTGAACAACCTAGAGAGGTAATATATACAAGGATAGTTATATAAATTAAGGCAAAGAAAAAGGAGATGTCCCCAAATGAGGGAAGGAAGTTAGTAAAATAATGGGATATGGCTTATGTCATTGCATTTGATACTGTGAGAAAGCAAGACTCTCAAGTATTTCCTACAAATGAAGAAGCATTATGTGCTCTATCAGGATTCGCTTTTAGTCCCAAGTGGGACACTCTTGCTATTTGTGCTTTGGCCCCTAACACCAATAAGCTAACAATGGAAAAAATTGGACAATACCTAAGGGGAGTTCTTATTATAAAAAGAGTCTTTGATTCATCAACAGTGGAAGGAGCCACATTGGCTATTAATGCTGCAAAGTTTACAAAAACAACTACTGAGAAATTGCAGGAAAAATATGATGTAGATACCTAGAAGTATTTTGATTTAATAATTGAATACAATAAAGACAAGAAAAGACTTATGGAGCTAGAGTTAATGGGTGAAATGTTATAGAATTAGCAGCCACATATACAACCAGTGTAGCCTACTACTCCATCCCCTTCTTCATCACCACCTCCTCCAATTCAATCTACTAAGATAGTTGTTTATGATGATAGACCATTAGCACAAATCATTATTTTTTCCCCACCATCCAAAGCAAGAGTTAGTAGAAAAGATTTAATCAAGCAGCTGAAAGCATATGGGGAAATATTGGAACTTCATGAAGAAAATAATGTGCTTATTATTTCTAATGTACTTAAACATTGTATGGGGAAGGAAATAAAAAGGGTGGAAAGTGTTCATCCAAATTATTCTTTTATTTTTAATGCAATTGGAGTGTTTGAAAGGGACAGATCATAGGCAGTCCCATTAATGTAGTTGCGGGTGCCTAAACTAAGTGCATTAGCTGCCATGATTAAAGGGTCAACTCATAACTAAATAAGCCAGCACAAATAGCCCCCACATACAAAATGGTAAAGGGAATTATTGGTTATAATGGAATGGTAGACCCCATCAAGAAAAGGATAAGATATTTTCTCCAAGAATTTGATGAGTGATCTTGGCCTCCTACCAGACATTCTAGATAGTACTGGAGTTGTGAAGACATATGAACAATGGAGGTCATAAATGGACAATGTTATTATTGCACATGCCCTTTTAGTATGTGAGGGTGGTGATGTTAACATTGATTTATTGAAAAATATCATGGATAAATTGTCATTCACCAGTAAATTTGTGGAATATTTTGAGAAGGAATCAAATTAGGTGGTAAAGAGGTATGGCTCATATAAGAATAAACTAGATGAATTCATGGCATTCAATTGGCCATTAGATGAGGATTATGATGCATGGGATAAAAAGTATAATGAGTTTCCTGACTTGTAGAGTCTCTCCTTGTGATATGGATATAATTTTTTTCTTTTATGCATATTCAACACTCTCTTTCTGCTTCAACAGTGTCAACAAAAGGAAGTTTTGTCTTTTGTACACCAAGGTTTTTTCTTCACTTGCCAGCTCACCATTCTCGGATTTGCATCAAAAGAGTAAAGAAAGGAGTGGAAAAGGATCAGGTATCAACATCATAAGATTTTTGGAGGGAAAAATATTGTTACAATCAAATATAACAACATTTGTCCTAAGAATATTCCATCCACGAGCAGTTGAGCTCACTTTTTCAATTGTAATTTTGCATGTAAAATAAAAATGTGACATGTGTACTTGGATCGAAGCTTGTTGCTCCCTTGTCTTATAAAAGGGAATTCAAGGCCATTTGCATGGATCTTTGCGAGAGTTCTATACTTTTGATAGCATAGATAAATATAGTTTGAGTATTGTTTTAGGTTTTGTCTTATTTTTTGTAATCGCGTTTGTTGTATAATAGAACTAGCATTTGAGAAATACAATGGAATAATTTTGAAGCCAATTTTCTCCTATTATATACTTTACACAAATTTTGAATGAAATTGATCAAAGATCATTCAATTGTCCTCCATTTTTCTTTCTTATGGATGTATGTTTATGTTAATGCTCTTATTCAAAGAATGAGTTAAATGCTTTAATGGAAGTATAGGTTTGTGTAAGAGTTTGCAAGGATATGATAAGTATTGTTGGTTAAGATTTTTGAGCATGATTATGTACTGCATTGTCATTAAGCTCCATAATGTTTGGGTGAAAATGCTATGTTACAATTTTCCATTACATTAGTTTTGACTCCCTACCCTAGGTTAAGGCACCAATCCTTTGAATCTATGTCTGAGTTGCATCTCTAAGGTCATTCAGATAAAAATACATTCAATCTTTACTTTTAGTTGATTTTATTTGTTGAATTGAAGTCTTATCATGTCCTATTGTTTTGAAAATGTTAAATACTTGAAAGATAATTTTGGATCTTCTCATTTTTCATAATCATCAAGAAAACCTGCATAGAACATCTTTGCTATTTATAGTATTTGTAATAATTGGCACAAGATATTAAGAAATATTGCAAGGGATCACCCTCCTAGGTTCTACAAATCCCAAAGTGTAGAGGGAAATTTATTTTAACTTTTACCTATTCGTTGGCCAATCCATCCAAGCAACTAACCATTGAAAATGGAAAATTCATAGGTTATTTGTGAGATTTGATTGGGATTTAAAAACCACCAACATAGACCACAAAATTGTTCCTCTATAATACTAAAATGGTCAATTCTCCAAAATACTTAGTCTTCTCCTAACACTTCTGCATTTCTACAATGGGTTGACATCAATCACAACACCATACACCATCATGCCCATGTTGCAAACAAAGGAAACCCTCAAGTTGTAACTTAAGTTGCCTAGGAAAATTTCAACATGTCAATGATGAAATAGAAGAATGCTAGGGTTTTTGACGAGGACGGGTTTTTAAAAAGCCCTAATTTTTTAATTTCATACCCTAACATGATACATTTGAGGAATTTTAAAATTTCCAAAATACTAGACCAACATTACAACCATCAATTTTTTACAAGTACTTCCACAAACCATACATCTAATTCATTTAAATGTAAAGGGTAAGTGCAGAGAGATGGGGGGCCAAAAAAAGGGTCTTAAGTGGCCACTTCTTTTTGAAATCAAGAAATGTTGACCTTGGATGAGAAATTGAGGATAGTTACACTCAAAATTTTAATATTCAAAAAAACCAAGGGTCATAGTGCTTTGAGTCTACTTTCTAAACTACTATTTTTTTTAAAATGGTAGAGATTAAGGGGTTCAAAAAAGGGAGCCACAAAAATTGGTCCTATTTTTTTCAAAAAAATATAACATAGCATCTATTGTGGCTCCCTCAAAAAGGTTAACTTTTTTTTGGTATTTTTAAAATCACTTTAGTGAGAAATTTGCTAATAGCATGTAGTTTATGTCTAATTTTTTTGATGATTTTTTAATGAATATATGATTTTTACTAATTTTCAAAGTGGAAACATCCTGAAAAATAGAAATTTAGTCATGCTACCCCTATAATTTTTTAAAACTAATCGAAAATATTTTTTTCAGTATGTGTAGAATGGAGTCTAGTTTATAAAAATATAATTTATTTAAAATTTCGATGAACAGTTAAAAAATACCAAACATTGGTTTTTGACAAAAAATAGACACATAAACAAAATAAATTAAAGATGAAAGCCTTGAGATAGTCAAAATGTGAAAAATATTACATCATTAAATAGCTAGAGAGAACCTAACATTACCCAAGTGTTTGATTTACTCAAACTTGAAACACATGCAAACCTAACGGTTAGCATGAATGAGATTATGTGAAATCTTGTATAATATGCAAAAACATGTCTTTGGACATTGGAAAGGCACTCCAAGCCTTTGGGTTGGAAATCCAAAGCAAATCAAAGCTAAAGGCTTGGGGATTCCCAAAGCAAGACAAAACACAAGTGTGTTATAACGTGCTCGCATTATTTGAATGCATTGACAAAATGTGAGTGCATTATAATGCTCTCACGTTTTGTGAATGCATAAACAAAATGTGAGTGCATTATAACGCACTCACGTTTTGGTCTACATTAAAAAAAATCTTCTCTTTTTCTTTTCTCTTTCTTCTTGTTATCTTTCAAGGAAATTGTATACATAAAATAAACATTTGTAAGTTGACATTTACATATGGAAATTTACTTTCTTTAAGTTATATTTTATGTATATAGTTTCAAGATATTTGAGAGTGGTTTCAGATCTCTAGGAATTATAATGCAAATTCTAGTTTTTGGAAGATCTTACAAATTTTTAGACTTAGTCAGATTTTAGTAATCAACATGTCAAATTTCAATTCTAGACCTCTCTCTCACTATCTCCATCCCTTTTATTTGAATCTCTCCCTTTGAGCTCAAGAACCACTCTCTCTCTCTCTCCTCCCTCTACCTTCTCTCCTCCATCACTGATAAACGGATGCGCAGGTCGATCGATTTTGATCTCTCGATCCTGATTGATTGCCACCGATCCATTCCAGTGATCTGACGCCTGACGGATGATCTGACGCGATTTGCGCGACGACTGCTCGCTTGACTTTGATTGATTTCTCGGATGATTTGAATTCGACTGATTTTGATTTTGTTCTTTGATCTTGATCCGGATGATTTCGCAAAGCGATATGCAAGTTTGATTTATCGGATCTGACGGATTGATCGATTGATCCTGATCTGATCTCCGGATCTGATCCTGTCTGATTTGTCGTCTGATCGATCCGCGTCGATTGATTTGTTCTGCGGATGAAAAAGATTGATTTTTATGGATGGTTTTGGATTGATTGCCGATTTTGATTTTCGCGACGACGCGATTGACGTCGATCTGAAAAGATTGATCCATTTTTTCGGATGATCTGATTTTGCCGATTGATCGATTTGATCTCCGGATTTGTCGATTTTTGCCTGATTAACGTTGTCTCGACGGATCGGATCCGCGCCTGAAAAAAAAAAAAAAGATCCCTTAGCACATTTATAGGGTTAAGCCTTATAGGCATAGGGATTAGGTCAGGATAATAGGCATAAGGCTGAGGTTATTAGGACAAGGGTCGAGGCAGGGATTTTAGGTCTAAGGTGCATAGGGTCAGGGTCAGAGGGATAACAAGGTTTTAGGGCTGATGGTATAAGGTTATGCATAGGCCATATAGGATTCCTAGCGCCCAGGACATTGGCACAGGCTTGAGTGGCATTGGGGTTTTAGGTAAAAAGGCTGAATGTAGGGTTTAGGGTTTAATTATAAGGTTTAGGCTGAGGGTTGAGGTATAAGGTGGTTTAGGTAGGGGTTTAGAAGGAGGGGGTATAGAGTTAAGAAGGAGAGTGGAAGGGATAATAAACAAGGGTGCATGGGGTCGTCAACATAGGGTACAGGAACGGGGCGACGAGGTGCAGGGCGCAGGGCTCATAGCCTGGCTGCACAGGGTCAGAGGGTTACGGGATTGTCCGGCCGAGGAAACAGGGCTGCCATAGGGCAAGGGGCTGATCAGGGGCTTGTGATTACTGGGCATAGGCTGGGCGCGGCTAAGGCATAGGCTGGGCGGCCGAAAGGCATGGCTCAGGGTCAAGCATAGGGCCGAGGGCACAGATGGAGGACAATGCATAGGTTCTATAGCAGGCCGAGGGCATAGGCATAGAGACGAGGGGCTGAGGGTGCAGATTTCTGGGCTTGGCATGGCTGGAGGGCTGGAGGGATAGTGTCTGGCTGCCGAGGGTATAGGGTTATGCATAGGGTATAGGCTGGAGGCAATGGGCTCTAGGACTGAGGAGGATCTAGGCTCTGCTATTAGGCTGGATGGACACCTTCATGGCATAGGGATGAGGGCTGAGGTAGGGTTTATGGTTTAAGGCATAGGGTATAGGGTTTGTGGGTTCAATGATAAAAGTTCAGGCTGAGGGTATAGGGTTAAGGTATAGGTATAGGATTAGGTTTAAGATATTGGGTATATAGGCTGAGGGGCTGAGTTTAGGTTTTAGGTTTTAATTATAGGGGTTATGGGTATAATCTTGGAGGTATATGTATAGGGATGAGGGGTTGAGGGGTGTAGGTATATAGCTTATGGATAGTGGCAGCAGTGGTGGATAATGGGAACAGGTTTGTGGGCAACAGGCCGGGGCGGCTCAAAGCTACGTCGAGCACAGGCCATAAGTGACGTACGGGCCGGGGCCTGTGGCCCAGGCCTACGCACAGGCCCGATGCAACATGACAGTGTCTCGGGCCGCATGTACCAGGACACGGCACAAAAATATATACATGGACAGACAAGACAGCAGCATAAATGACAGATGTATATATAAAAACATGTTTATACAACAAGAGAATGAGAGAGAAGGTGGAGGAGATGGAGATTGAGAGAGATATATTTAATGGAGTATTAAAAACATGGGGAGAGATGCATGATGAGATCTTTGAGAGGAAGAGAGTGGAGAGGCAATGTGATGGAGAAGCATATACAAGGACAGATAAAAGAGAGTTGGCAGAGAGAGGAGAGAGATAATGGTGAGATAAAAGTAGAGAGGGATGGAGGGAGGGAGATAGAGAGAGAAGGAGGGAGGGAGGAGAGAGAATGGAGATAGGAGAGAAAGATGGGGAGAGAGAGGAGTGGAGGAATGGGAGGGAAGGAGGGAGAGAGATGGTGAGAGAGAGGGAACAGTACTGAGACAAGAGCGGCAGAGCGATTTGACGCTGTTATTACGCGATTAATAATACCGTTACATCCAGATGCATGAAATGATGAAATGACAGCCTTTATTACGAGAACGAGAGGCGTGGAAATGCGATGATTACCGATATTATGATGATGATGATGACATGATTGACAGATGATTACCAAGCCAGGATTGGCATATAAGAGCATAGCCGCGGCGTGATGCATATATGCATATTCGGCGATGATATTATGATTGGCATATGTCAGACAATATTGCATTACAGGCGCTACAGATGGCGATATGCATAGTTTGTTATGAACCTGGGCGAAGATTATATTAAGATGCAAATGGTTACATATTAAAACACAGTGCATATATTACGCGCTAAAATATTATTTATTATTGTTGACGATGACGGGTGTTTTAATGATATTTGCAGACATTTAAGAGGAGATACGGACAGCCACAGTAAAACAAAATATTATTGGCATACCGACGACGACAGCCTGCGACATATTATTATCGATCACACACCCATATTATGATGATGGCACGCACGATGAAATGCAAACACAATTTTATTATCACAAACAGTCCATATTATTTAATATTATTAATATGATACGGACATTGTCCCATATTATTTATCAATACCAGACGGCGACATGCCTACATATTAAATGCGCGATGGCACGAACATTAAGACGGCGATGACATATGTATCACGATGCATTATTATTTTACATCAGCATATTACCAGATTATTACGGGCGATATTTTAAAATGACATGATGTGCATATTATGTGATGATGATGATGCGCATATTATACATCGATACCGATGGGGCGCAATACCCAGGCCCGCTTCACGTATCCAGAGGGATAGAATTTAGGGTTTGTGGCATATGTAACATACCCATAGTTTTACCTTTCGATTTTACCTATGTTTTAACCCAATTGTGAATCATTTATGCTTGCAAAATATAGCATTAAGATTTTTCTTTTCTAATTCAACATCAATATTCACATTTGAAATAACCTCATTCAAAACTTTTCTATTGCATTACAACAAAATATTTCAAAAACCCAAGTAATGATTCCATATAACATAATTTCACGATAACATCTCAAATTTACAATTTCCATAGAGATGGATATACAATTACATACATAGCTTCTTTGAGCTTACTGATATATAGAGATACAAATTGGTCTAGATGTCCTATAATTGGTTCTTACATTCCAAATGTCCCCATTACTTGGTGCATACATTCTATTTGTCCCCAATATTTGTGCATACATCCTCAAATCTTGGCCACCAATTGCATGAGAAGAAGCATCACTCAAGCACTTTTCTGTCAACCACAGACTTACTATGGTCTCCCACACATCTACCAAATTGGTAAGATAGCCCTGCCCTTCGATGAAGAGATTAGTTCGGTAACCTCATAATCCTATCCTTTTTTTAGCATGGTGTTGTGTCCTACATATCTAGAGCTACCATACTGTGGCTACAACTACATGTATGACAATCCCAACCTAGTATGTAAACCCAAATCATAGTGAACTAATAGTGTAAATAGTGGAAACTTACACTACTTTGGCCAAAGAATTCATTACCCAGTACTTCAAGTGAGATGTCCACCACCTTCCTATATCTATTTGGTTTAACCATTAATACCCTATACATAGGTTACCCCCTTTTCCCTTGGATTATCCTAACCCTAGGAATAACCATACTAACCATATGGTATTCATAACATCACAACATTAAATGAATCCATTTTAAAAAGTATGATCTCATCAATAAATGACTTCAATTCAAAAGTATGACCTCAAAAATAAATGACCTCAACCAAAAGTATAATCTCATCAATAAATGATATCAATTCAAACGTATCAACAATCAAATGATCGATCAAACAATATGGGTTAATCCCAACCTATTTTCTTCAATCAATAATCAAGTAAACAACCCAACCAAATAGGTTATTCTCAACCTAGGGTTTCAATCAAATGTAAATTAATGATCAAGTGATCATGAACCAATCATAAAACTTCTCTTTCAAAATACCTCAAATTTTCACATGTTTACTACATTTATATATAATTTGGAAGACAATATCTTTAGAAGAGTTTGTGCTTCTGCACCTACAAATCCTCTTCTCATTATGGCTTTGGGTTTTTGATACGTGAGTCCTCTTCTAGAATTCCATGAATAAGAAGACTCTTAATCAAAAATAAGAAAATAACATAGTCGGAAAACACATTTCTCAACCCTACTATTGAATATTGACATAACCATCAAGTACACACCTTAACCCTAGGGAAAAGACTCTCTTCCTACTTTCAAGGAGATATGAATAATTAATCAATTATAGCCTATCAATAAGGTTTGCATAAAATCTCAACCTATCAATGATGACTTTCCAATCATGCCATCATTATTGTTGTATTACTAACCTCATCATCCACAAGGGTTTACCTAGCATTATAAGCTAACAAATTCAAGTTACCTCAAGACATCGACATATTCCATTTTTCACATTTCATGCTACCTAAGAATAGTATTGATAATCTACCTATAGTACTAATAGTCTACGTAAAGTATAAAATAAACTCAATCATAAAAAATCCCATATAGGGTATACAAAAGAAATAACCCAAAAGATAGGTTCCACCCAAGCAAGAAACAACTAAGAACACACAAGCTTGTCCAAAGAAAGGAAATAGCCAAGTTCATAATAAAACAATATAACATGCACTAAATTCATTCTCAAAAAAATATCATTAAACTTAAAGAATGGAATGATAGAAAACAACATGCATGGGAATATATAGCCCAACTAACAAATTTGGTTTCCTAGCTCAACCTCCATAAATTCGCTTGTAACTCCTTCAAGACTCATCCTAACACCAATCTCTAGCTTCTCACAATAAAACTCTTAATGCTTGCAAATTCTCAACCTACTTTCTTTCTCACAAAGCTCTCACAAATACTCTAACATAGAAAATGCAATAGAATAGCAGTGTAGAAATTAGAATGAAGAGTGTATCCAAATGGTAAAGAGAGCACCTCTATATATACTAAAATTTGAGCAACCAAAGGCTACAAACAAGCTAACAATCCCACCACCTTTCTACTCCCATGCAATGACTCAACTAATTAGCTCACATATTTGCAACACATAATAGTCCTCACATTTCAAATGGCTAAGTTGACTTGGTTTATGAGACAACAAGACTATTTTACTAATTCAATGAACAACAATGCCTTTCAGTAGGTCTCCTACTTAGTTTGCAAGTCGACTACCCTCTTATATTGCTTACATCTTTACATTGACTGAGTTTATGTATATCCAAAGGTTCAAGACTTCTTATTTGCTTCCATATGCCACAGGTTTAGCACCACATTTTCATGTTTTAGCACCCTAAAAGATAGCGTAGTCAGGACTTATTCTACCTGTTTAAATTTTGCATTCATTCTATTTGCCAACATATAAACTTTATCCCATCTTTTATGTGTGGGCTTTTGACTTAGTCTTCACTTTGTTTCATGTGTAGATAATAAACTTAGCAATACATTTGCATATGAGGCAGTGCTATAATGCACATAGCATTATTTAAAATCCTTTATTTATATCAACCTCAACGCTTTACAATGTGCTTTATATATCTCTCAAATACTTAACATTATATATATATATCTAATATATATATATATATGTATGTATATATATATATGTATGTATATATATATATATATTTATATTTATATATATATATATATATATATATATATATTTATATTTATATATATATATATATATATATATATATATATATATATATTTATATTTATATATATATATATATATATATTTATATTATATATATATTATATATATATTTATATATATATTCTCAAGGTTATCAAATGCATTAATTTCTAGTTAATAAATATATAAACATATATCGAAATACCAATCATATATATATACACAAAAATATGTAAATATATTAATATTATTTTAGCATCCATACTTAAGCATGTATACTCATATATTCATCGATCGATGTATATACATGAAGTATCTATACTTTATCGATTAGCATATAAATATGAACACAGAAAGAAGAACTTCCACTTGACATAAAGAATCATTCATACAACCCCAAATAGGAACATTCAAAGACTTAAACCATAACCTACACAAAAAATTCCCAAACCAAGATTGAAGATTACTTACCATTTCTTGACTATCTTGACTCGACTAAACCAACTAGGATTTGGGTGTGTGTATGCTTACTTAGGCTTATTAAAGGTTACCAAACCAAGTTCTTCTCCAGAGTGATACTTCCCCTCTCTTCTGGAGGTTTGAATATGTTCCTGCATCCAACTTAGAGCATCACAACAGTAGTTAGTCATTCACATGAAATCCATTAGCATCATAAATCATTTGCATAATCAAAGCATTAAAGTATTTACATTGCAATACATATTCATTCATCGCATTTCCTATCAGTATAAAAAAAATTCATTCCTTCAAAATAAATAACATATTAATGCATATTTCAGTATTTCATTCACCTATATTAAAGTCACGATTTACATTTATCATCATATTTACTCATGAAGGTAAAGTAACTCAGTAACTAAGAGATGGGGTGTAATAATATAGGGTTGAGTGTATAGGTTATAGGGATTAGGGTTTAGGATATTGGGTATATGGTTGAGGGTATTTCCCATTTAGGGTTGAGGGTTTAGGGTTTAAGTATAAGGTTTATGGTTGCAGGTTTATGGTTGAGGGATAATGTTTAGGGTTGAGGGTCAAGGTTAAGTGTATAGGGTATAGGGATTAGTGTTTAGGATATTGGGTATAGGGTATAGGGTATAGGGTATAGGGTATAGGGAATAGGGTTGAGGGTTAAGGGTATAAGGTATAGGATTAAGGGTTGAGAGTGTATAATTTATGGTTTAAGTATAGGGTTGAGGGTATATAGTTGAGGGATAATGTTTAGGGCTCGTAGTATAAGGTTGAGGGTATGGATTATAGGGATAAGGGTTGAGGGTGTAGAGTTTAGGGTTTAAGGTATAGGGTTGATGGTTGAGGGATAGTGTTCAAGGTTGAGGGTATAAGGATTAGGGTTTAGAATATTAAATATATGGTTGAGGGTATTGGGTTTAGGATTAAGGGTTTAGAGTATATGATTGAATGTAGGGTTTAGGGTTTAAGTTTATGGTTGAGGGATAATGTTCAAGTTTTAGGATATAAGGTTGAGGGTATAGGGTTTATGGATGATGGTTGAGGGTTGAGGGTGTCGGGTTTATAATTTATGATATTTGGTATAGGG
>VDFB02189236.1:0-62708 GCA_007258455.2 Sequoia sempervirens | reverse complement strand
TCTCTCCCCTTTGATGGAACTTTATATTTTTGCTCCTTATGTTCCATTCCTACCTTGCCTGGTGTCAGAATTTTCCTTTAGTTGGTGGTTTTAGCTTTATTTTCATATAAAACCCTTGTGTTTATTTTATGCCTTGGTTGGGATCTATTTCAATGTTACTTTTTGAGGGGTTTTAAAATGACTTATGTCCTATCGTTCCATCTAGGCTGAGTCCCTTTGTTTTAATATTTTATTTCCTCTACAAGGTTTTATTTTCCTAAGTCTTGGTTGGCCCCGTGTTTCATCATTTAAAAACAACTTATGCCATTGTTTACCATCTGCCTAGTGATGTCCCCTTGTCCTTTTAATAAATGTTTTGTTTTGCAGAAGGATGAAGTTCGTGCGACCATTGATCAACTATCGTTTGATCCCAGCTGCTCCCTGCCATCCCGCGATGACCCCACCACACTGCTTTGGTTGATTACAATATCATGGGTGGGTGCCACGTGTCCTATCTAGTGAGGCTGAAGCTGATAAGTTTGGTTGACCGTCAATCAATTGTCATCAGATCTTAATGGTTTCCCACCATCACGTGATCGAAAGTTGCAAGGTTTTTACTGATCGCGATATCATGGGTGGGTGGCACGTGTCTCATCTGATGAAGCCAAAGGAATGAAGGAAATATTGTGGTAAATTAATCTGGCCTTAATACATTAAAAGGCGGGTTACTAAAGTGTTCTCGAGGTGCACATGTTTTAAATCAACGGATATGTTATAATCTTGATGAAAAAGCTGCTCGACAGTTAATAATAAGGTTGGCGACTGTGTTGAAGGAACAAGATAAAAAATGCTCAAGATCTATGGTTTCCCACCATTGCGTGATCCAAAGTTGTAGGATCTTTACTGATTGCGATATCGCGGGCGACTGCCACATGGACTTCCTTAGAAATGTATGGTATGGTGGGCCCCTTATTACCTTGTTGGCGATTGTGTCAGCTTGTTTTGAAGATGACCGTTCGATGATTTGATCTAATTGAAGGATCGACGACTGAAATTTAAATCTGCATCAAATATGGTTGGAGCTATTCGTGCAACGTACGAGTGAGCTTTGCTAGTGGATGAGACATTTGCTGGATGATTTGATTGTCCATTCTATTAAATTCTTGGGTCATTTATGCTAATGGTAAATGGGTAACTAAATATTTAACTGAGGAAGAATAAAAGATTAATATGTAAATGGATCACTCACTCACTCCCTCTATCTCTCTCCTTAATGAAAGTGCGACAGGCATAAGCCATGCAGATGACCATACCTTTTTGTAGGCTAGGTAGCCATTGCCCCACCATACTACTCATTGCCAAGGAGATCCACGTGGCGCCCGCCCTTGATATCGCAATCCATAAAGACCTTGCAACTTTTGATCACGCGATGGCAGGCAACTGTGGATCTCAACCATCAACAATCTTGTTCGTTCAACACAGTCGCTAGCCTTGTTATTAACCATTGAGCACCTTTCTACCGAGATTATAACATCTCCGTTGATTTAAAACACGTGCATCTTATAACTACTTTAGTAATCCGCAGGATAATGTATTAAAGATGCATCAAAGTATTTATCATTCCTTCAGCTTTACTGGATGGGACATGTGGTGCTCGCCTATGATATTGTGATCAACAAAGACAGTGTGGTGGGGTCATCATAGATGTAAGGTGGGAATGGCCGACACACTTACAATGGATAATTTACCACATATTTATACTATATATTGTAAATAAATAGTCCAAATGTAAATAAAGTAAAAACCAAATGTTGATAAAAATGGACCCATACTTGAACACATGAGAACCTCTAAATGTTATATGAAAAAAAACATAAATACATTCATGAAGAAGTGAAATAAGTATTTTTTTGTTTCAAATAAAATATCACAACTCTCCACTATAATTATATCATTTAAAAAATAAAATGCTCATTTAATAAAATAAGACACTCATTTAAACAAGTATTGTTATCATAGTGAAAAAATATTGTTCTTATGTGTACAAAAATTGGGGTAGCAATGTACAAGCATTGGATAATTTTATATTAATAGTTTTTCCTATCACAAATATAAAAGGTGAGCACAATAAATAACATGTATTTTCCCATTAAATGTGAAGGATTTTCAAAAAGTTTTAGTGTTCAACTATTGGTCCATTTTTGTTCAATATAAGTTGTATTTTAAATCATTATGTGTTGTTTTAATAACAACAAATAGATTTTTGTGTTCAACTATTAGTCTCTCCACTCTAAATTCTTTAACCCTTAAATCCTTAAATCCTCTACCCTCTTTATCTCTCTCCCACTCCCTCCCTCTCTCTCTCAAGACTCTCCCTTCTACCCCTCTCCCTCTCTCAGTCTCTCTCACTCACTCTCTATCTCTCTCCCTACCTTTTAACCCTAAACCCTAAACCCTTGACCCTTAAATTAAACCCTAAAACTTCTACCCTCTACTAACCCTCACTTCTATCTCTCTCCCACTTCTCCCTCCCTCTCTCTCAAGAATATACCTCCTACCCCCTCTCCCTCTCGTGTATATATCTCTCTCTCACTCCCTCTATCTCTCTCCCCTCTACCTTTAACCCTGAACCCTAAACCATTAACTCTTAAACTCTAAACCCTTAAACCCTCTACCATCTACACTTAACCCTCTACCCTCTATCTCTCTCCCACTCCCTCCCTCTCTCTCTCAAGTCTCACCCTCCTACCCCCTCTCCCTCTCTCAAGTATCTCTCTCTCACTCACTCTTATCTCCCTCCCCTCTACCCTTAACCCTCTACCCTCTATCTCTCTCCCACTCCCTTCGTCTCTCTCTCACTGAATCCCTCTATCTCTCTCCCCTCTACCTGTTGGTTGTTTTTACTGTAACCAGGTTGGTCTTCTAATTTACCTACGAAATTGCCAATTCCAATCAAGGGCAACTCGAAGGACCTGGACCAACTGATGAGGATTTTAAAGACCTCCTACACTTTGGGCTCTCCAAGACCCGGGAGGGTGATCCCTTAATGCGTTTACAACCTTTGCACCATTATTGTAAACAACATTAAGAACAACAAATAATCTTATTTAATAACTCAACATAATAGCATAATACTGAATAGAATTGGCTATTCATCAGTAAAATCAACTATTTGGAGTATGAGATAACTACAACACATTCCACAGTGTAAAATAGTCATTGATTTGCAATTTGTATCAAGCGCTAGGTAAAGACAAACAAAATATTGAACCATACAAATTAGTACAACTTACATCAGTGCCATATATCCATTGAGGGAGTCAAATTCATAAACATCTAAGGGTTTATGATAGATTCAAGCGCTAGGTAAAGACAAACAAAATATTGAACCATACAAATTAGTACAACTTACATCAGTGCCATATATCCATTGAGGGAGTCAAATTCATAAACATCTAAGGGTTTATGACAGATTTAACACATAACATATAATATCCTTGAGAACATTGCTTTACAATTTCATCAACATGTATTCTAACCCAATACTACTTATCAAATCCTTATACAGAACATATCCACCTACAATCCCATTCAAGCATTTCAATTAATTCCTTGAATTAAAGCCAAAACAAAAATCATACACACCACAAGAGTGAGATGAACAAGACAACCCTTGATTATCTTATTCAAAATTTAGATATGCATGTACAATGGAGAGACATGAGTTTGAATTAATAATTTCAATTCAAATTCCAGTACTGTCATAAAACATAAAATCCCCATGAATTCAAAACCTACTACATAATGACTCACAACCTAAAGTGCATTTTCCTTAAAACCATTGAACTTTACAATTTGCTCTGCAACTCTAGCTAGACTCGACCAAAAAATATCTAACTTGCTAACCAATACTTCTAGCCTTGAAATCCTTCTTATAGAAAATTAAGGAGCAAATAAGCATTGGGCCATAAAGTACCTCTCATTTCACATGCTTTTCTTCACAAAACTCTTGAGGACAACAACTATACCTTCTTTATTTCTCATCCTACGCCCTATTCATGCATCCTACAATTACAATAGTATCCATGGGGCCTCTTACACAAGCTACAGTAATCAAAAAAAGTGTAAGAGCCCCTTTATATCATGTTTGGACTACAAAACTCTCAAAAATAGGGTGGCCAGGCTGTATGCAAAGAAATGAAGCTTTCTAACTCAAATCAATGCCTTAAGCCCTCAAATCAGATTCAAATCAAAGCTAACACATATCTTCACAACCTGGAATTGATTTCACATCAAAATATGGCTACATGTGACTGTACAATGTTGCATAACAGGAAAAATATAGAAATTTTGAAGAAAAACACATATTTTCGAATGTCAAGAGCTTGTATTTTAAATCCTCAACCATCGACAACCATTACAATGATCACTTTATGCCTTTTAAAGGCCTTTACATGTCAACCACTGAACAACCACGTCTACAACTAACTTTTTAATCTTTTATGATCACATGAAACATAAAACACACTAATTTCAAGGTTGTTAACATCACTATTGAAATGTTTTAATTTTTTGACCTTTCAAATATTAAAAAGTACATCATTAAATTAATTATGTAATGGCATAAAAATTAAAAACATCATGAATTAATTATGTAACCATATAAGTCAAATATAATTCTATCAAGAAATTAATATCAAATAGATAATATAATCGCATAACTCATACATTTCAATGTCATTGATCTTCTTCTTCATCCAACTCTTTATCTGTATCATCCGATCTAGATTCAACATTGTAAGGATTGGTCATATCATCATCATCGTTGAATCAATATCAGTTTCAATAATGTCATCATCCAAACAAATATCATCTTCATGAACATTAACTCCTACATCATCATGATCTAGTTCCTCTTCTTCGACATCTTCGTTAGGGACATCATCAACTAACTGTTGATCCTGAGCATCATCTACATCATCTTCTAGTTCTTTGGTATCTTCTTCTTCCACCACATTATACTTTACTGGCCTTCCTCTTGGATCAAGTCTAACAAAAAATGACCAACCCGGTTTAGCTGGAACCTCTGAGTAAAATACCTGCTCACATTGGCTTGGAAGAACATAGGGATCATTTCCAACTCGCTCGATCAACCTTGTATTAACCATGGTAAATACATTATCATGTTCAATAACATTTCTCTTAGGATCATTTTCATTCAATCGTAGCTTGTACCATAGGACGACGAACATAATTAATCTGAAGGACTTAAAGTCACACTCAAGTAAATCATCCAAAATCCCATAGTATCGATTTTCTGAGACTTCTGGTGTATGTCGCTTCTAGATAAAACATTAGTCACCTAAAAGACTGTAGTTATACTAGAATCACAAGTTTTCTTCATGTCATCCAACATTTTGATTTGAAATTTATGACCATTGCACCACATAACCTTGTGGTGTTTCACTTGCAATATGTCAAACATGTAAAAATTATTGCAATATCGTTAGTTGATAAACATATTTATTCTTGGCCGAATGTATGCAAAGAAAACAATCTCAACATATATATACATCAATATAATTGAAAATAATTAAATAATATGGGTGATTAATATATTTATACGTACCTTGTTTATCTCTTAAACCATATGCTAAATCAATTTCCCTTTGTGCAACATTGGAATCTCCATTACAATGAGCTTCTTTAATCAATGAAGCCACACCTTCCCATGTTAATGCATGACTAGATTGTTGGCATCGTTCAATCCATACCATCATCCAATCAAGATTGTTGGTGATGTACAAATGTAGTGCATCCCATTCTCGACCAACTATATCAAAAAAATTTGAAATTCTCAAACGACGTATAATTAGTTAAATACCACAATATATGACCTTAATTTATAATTGATGTATATTGAAGATTAAAAATTAAATAAGTACAATATACATAAAAGCCATATGTAAAATGTATTCCAATTAATCTCCATGACCATCTTATAATTACTTGTCACTTTCCTCAATCTACCTTTCCCCATCAGGTACTCCCCTTCAAATTTGTTAATAAAGTTGGGATCCCAAATGTGATCTACATGGATTTTTGCTGCAAACTTAGGAAGATATTCACTAATGTATACCATGGTCTGGTATACCATATATCCCTCCACCATAGAACCCTCAGGATGTGCTCTTTTTCTAACCAAAGCCTTCAAAAATTTCAAGTGCCTCTCAACCATCCACATTGACCTTGTGTGTACAGGTCCACACAATTCAACCTCCTCAACTTGGTGTATGAGTTAGTGTTTTTGTGCATTGAAAAATGTCGAAGGTAGACACTTTTGCATTTCACACATTAGACGAGAAATTTTTCTCTTCCGTTAATTTATATCTTCTTTATGGATTTCTTTAGATGACAACTATTTACAAGTGATTCAAGGCGCAAATATATTAATGAGATTTAACAAAAATATACAATATATTACATAACAAGTAAAACAAATGGAAATTATAAGATGTATACAATGAATTGAACAAATATCACTACTTACCTCATGTATTTTCCAAGATCATATATAACTTGCTTGACATTATTGTCAAAGTTTCCTGGTAGAGATAGAGGTTGAACGTACTGCAACAATTATAAAATGATCTTTTCATTATTTTTCCAAAAGTAGTAAACACAATACACTGAAAAGTACATGCATTATACACGTGTATATAATATACCAGAATAATTACCTTAGTGAAGGTATGCCAATCATGCGTTTTCATCCCTGACCCAAATTCACCTTTCTTTGTTATTATATTGTTTATGTTCGCAACAAATCTTGTGGGAAATCGAATTTTTCATATGACTTATTTTATAGCATTGCTTTGCTGCTCTGTTAATAACCAAGGAAAGACACTTATAGTAATTTGGTCTCCATCGCTATTTAATTGAATGGCATTTTTCATTGCATGATTGGCTTCCTAAATGTCACTACAAATTTTGACAATTTTTTCTTTGTCATGCCTTACATCCAATATTTTCCATAACATTTATGTTATATTCTTTCCGATATGCATTGTATCAAACAAATGCACAATTTGTAGCTACCCATAGTAGGGAAACCTACTAAATTGCTTGGGATAACTTTTCAGTCCTTGTGGAAGCCGACCATTAATGCCTTGATGACCTTCATGAAGCATATAAGTTAAACAAATTAATAATGACAATCATTTTCAATTACAACATGAGTAAACGCAACACAATATAAAAATATAAATTCAAAACATATCATTTATGATAGATAAACAATTTGATCCGATGTATAACCTTGACAATTAATTCTATTATATTCCAACTTCCATAGGTGAGGTGTCATTCTTCATGGTTTTGATGTAGTCTCCTCTTTCCAATTGAAAATATGTTTTTCAGTAGTTCGATACTTATGATTTCTATGGAGGAAGTGCCTATACTCATCAAACACCTGCTTTCCTAAACTTGTTGAATGACACGATTTCATCTTTGGACTATAAATTGGACATGCAAATTTTTCTTTGTTTGAAGACCTGAAAGATCATATATAATTGGATTAAATATGTCAATTTTTATAATTATATATAATGAATAGATTATTTTAAAAACATGCATGATATCTACTTCATCAAATTAAATATTGTTAAAGTGCAATCAAACGTTATAACATACTACAAAAATGTGTTAGCCCTGGGGCATCATGATTTGTCCATACAAGCATTGCATGGAATTGAAATTGTCTTTGTCCTATTGGTATAGAGATGTCACACATAGTGACGCCATTCCATAACTTTAGTAACTTGTTGATAAGAGGCTCGATATATACATTCATATCTTTAACTTGGTACTTACCTAGTTGAATGAAAATAAACATTACATAATTATTATAACCATTTTACTGCAATATATATAAATTAATGTACATGACTATTGAATGAAAAAAATATAAGTCATTCTGCAACAAATAAGACAAATGAGATGCTACTATGTTAAAGAAAATTGATGTAAGCAAATACTTGGAACAATCATTGACAACATTATGTGCTCCCTCTTTATTGACATCCATGGAGGAATGTTATTGTTGATAACAAAAACATGCCACACTGAGTAAATAGATCTCAACTCTCCAAATGGATTGACACCGTCCACTCCCAATGAAAACCTGAGATTACGAGGTTCTTCTTTAAAGTGTGGCCATTTTTCCTCCATGTCCCTAAATCTGAGACCCATCAAGTAAGGCATTCAAAGTGTCATCTCCACTTCTATTCCGTGCATGGTAATCCATAGAATTGCGCTAAGCTTTAAACTACCCTAAATAATGCGCTGCATATGTGGAATAATGGGAATATAATGAAGAACCTTGCGAGGCACCCTTTTTGTTAGTTGATTTTTTTGATATCTACTGATATGACATTCTGGGCATTCTGTTGCTAATTCCTGTTGTTTATGATATATAATATGATCATTGGGACATGCATCTATTGCTTGATACTCCATTCCGATATATTTCATAATGGTAGATAAATCTTGGTATGAGCGAGGTAAAATATTTGATGGTGGTAACAAAAATTCACCAATCAATCTACAACAAAAAAATATTTTGTTAATATAAAGAATATTAATGGTACATATTTCATCCTTTATTTACTAGTGATGAACTAACAACAATTAAAATAGATGAAAAAAGTTGACATACCTTAACATCTGTGAGATTGCTATGTTTGATAAACTATTCACAACCTTCAAGTTCAACAACAACAATACAACATAGAGAAGAGTTGTTTGGGAGCCTTCATAATGGGGCTCATATGCCTTCTCAAGTACAGGTAAATCATGAACATCGTCAAAGTCATCTTGATCATCATGATCAGCTCTACCACTAAATGTGTCATGGATCAATGTATTTGTACTATCATCTTCAACTGTGTTTTCTGGCACATGATCATCTTCTTCCATAGGATCATTAACTTGAACTTCGATATTCACAGCTCCATGTTCGTCCGCTTGCAAAACCACATTCTCCGAGTAGTGATAATCCATATAATTTTCCCTAGGGTGCCCCACCTTTATAATAATGATAGACACAAATAAACCATGATCATGATCAAATGATTATATATATGTAATGTTAAAACGATCTAAACATTTACAAATTCAATCAATATAAACACATATAATGAACAACTTACCAATGGACGATAATCATGCCCCCCTTTAACGTGACCATGCTGCCTACAATGTTTCTTAGCTGTTGTGATTAAAATTAATCTCGTCTTTAAGCCCTTGCAATTATTGAAAGGAAAATAACATTTCCCATCACCCTTTCTTTTCAATCTAGCCCACAATCTATCAAGTGTCTCTTCATTTTGTTCTGGAGTAATATTATCTGACATGATTTTTCTTTACCAAGCTTGACTATTTAGATTTTCAAAAAATATCAAACTCACACTCCAATAATTTTTATTCATAGATAGGTAACAAAATCTAATAATTCTCATATTTTACACCAAAAAAATTTGGCATGCAACCACCCCTGCAAAAGAGAAGATAGTCTGAAGTTAATGACCCCAAAAAACACTTTAAAATGCTAATTCCAAAACTTATTAAATTCTGATTTTACTATGATTTCCAACCATTAAGACTCCTAAAATTAGAATATTGAACTTGATCACAAACTTCCTACAATGATGGAGGTAGTGAGCCAGTAAGAGCAAGTGACCCATTCCTAAGGAGCAACAAGTTGGAATCATTATTGCTAATGTCAATACGGATTATCCTTTTAGTTAAAGATGCAATGTGTCACTTCTTATGATGAGCTTATCCCTAGGGCCCTCAACATTGAGAGAGCCCTAATCACACAAGGAAGCACATACTAGTAGAATTTGACAAATAAATGACTAGGTGACTAAAAATTTTAGTCACAACAACTAAAAATGACTAAATTCTGCTCATTTTTTGCAACTCAATTATAAATGAGTAAATAAATTACTATTTTGGTCATTGATTAAAAATTATTTAGTCACACAAATAAAAATGACTAAATAGTTAGTCATTTATTTAGTCACAATCCATTTGAATAAATCATTTAAGGAATCAAGAATATAGCCCACCAAAATACTCTAAAAATTTAATCAACATACCCTAAAACTTTTGTCAAAATCTTATTTTTAGGCGTAGCCCACCAGAATGGAGTTTTCATTTTAATAAACATACTCTAAAACCTTCGTCGAAACATTATTTTCAAGCATAGACTGCCAAAATGGAGAAGTGTTTCCGTAAATAATGACAGAGAACGGTGAGGAGATGTGCATGAAAGGAGGCATAGGATTCATTGCTACTTATCTTATTCCTGCTCTGCTCAACAAATCTTACATTGTTCCCGCTACTATTTGTAATCTAGGCATTTACTTGATATATATTTGCATAATCTCAAATTCCTTCAGAGGATTTTGAAGTATCAATGTTTCCTATATAGGGTTTAGAATGATTTATTTTAATTAAAAAAATAAATAAATGATGTATTTCCCTGTAATTAGATAATGTGGAGATCTCCTAAATCTGTCCCAACACACTATCCTCTTTGGCACTGTATTCATTACTCCAACTACTAGGGTTTTGCATGTGACATCTTTAATATCTTCATGACCATGGCTTTTAAATAGATCTCAGTCTTTGCTTTAATCCTTTTCATGGTAACCCTTGAGTTCCATAATCCACCTTCAATCTCTTCTAAGAATGGTGTCTTAAGCTAGATTGCATAGTATGTATATAAAGCAAGTCCTTCATACCTACCATTGTTCCAAACCACCACTCACTGCCTTGCTTAAAATGTTGCCTCCATAAGCACAATAGCATGTTTTAAAATCATAGTTTCCAGTGATTGACCATTAAGGTCACCACTTTCATCAAGATGCAATGAGATTTTTGTCTTCAAACTCAAGGCATTATGCAAGATAACATTGTGAATTGTTTATTGTGTACGATTTTATTTTCTTGCACATTTACTGCTTTGCTAACTTCCTTTAAGATTGGGTATTGCACCCTCAGCTGCAATCTCAAATAGCTCACTCACTATCACTTGAAGATTCCTGTCATGAGCATCCTTCTATAAAATCAAACTATGCCCTATAGACTACCTACTGGGGGACTCATTGTTTCATGGTATTGTAGTTCTTAAGATCCTTCAACCTTATTGACACTACTTCACAGTCCACAAGGTATTATTCACTATTCTCCCATCTTTGATGAGTCTCAAAACACTGCTTAAACATGCAATCCACTACCTCCATTATACATTAATGGCTAAGAAGAAACATTGAACCTACGATTACCACTGTTACTTCATTTGGAAAGTCATTCCATGATTGCATTTGCCTTGTATAACACTACCAAAAGCATTTGAAAAACCCTTAAGGTCAGCAAGGGGGTAAGGAAACTCACTGTTAAAATCTCCACTTTATTATCTTGTCACTGCTCAACCTCTTTTTGACTATCACATCTCAAGTGACTATCATTCTTCTTATCGTAGATTGCATTTACAAATGTCACTAAGCTACATAGTGTGCTTGTTATTGGCTACAATTTTAGATTGCAAGATTTTGTTATTAGCTACAATGTCTCAATCTTTATAGTATTGCAACCTCACTAATCCGCTATAGTTGTTGTTTATGTTTCTACGGAGGCCTAGGGTTTGTACTCTAATCATGCTCTTACCAATGCTTCTGTTGGTATTAAAAAACAATCTTAAATCTTGGGTCAAAAAATTAGTTGTCTTGACAAAGTTGTGGTATGATCTTGGATTGTATCCTAGAGTGTGTGGGAAGCTTGTGTTTGATCATTAAGGTATGTAAACTTGATCAGGGAAATGTATCCTATATAGCATGGGTCTTGCTTTAATACTTTTAATAATGGTTATTAGCAAATCACATTATTATAGTTTGCGGTAACCCAAGATTGCATTCAAGTATGTAACAAACTTGGTTTTTAGTTTAAGCTATACACTTTTAAGTAACATTCATAAGGTTTAGAAAATCTTGATCACTCTCTAGAATAGCCCATTAAACATGGGTTGTGCTTGAATGCACTACATAATTGATATAACACAACCACTCTACATATCAACTAGAGTTATAAGCTCTTTATTGCAATAAGAGGTAATCACTCTTCGATCATGCTATAATAACATCCTAACTTGTTAAATTTGAGACAACCTGAATGCACCCAATGATGATTGACACCTACATTATACAACCTGAATTAACTACATTATATGAGTGCCTCCATTTCTATCACAACATAGCCACATTAAACTTGGGTCACACATGAATGCATCATATATTTGTTATAGCACAACTGTGCCACATGACCAATAGAGTTATGGATCACATAATTATAGTAACAAGAATCTGTTCCTTGGTTGTGATCTTATGGTGATTCCACACAACAAAATATGGACACGAAATTCTCAAAACCCTAAACCTCTAAAAATGAAATCTGATGAAGTGTTGCTTTAAAATATGTTTTTCAAACCCAAAACTACAAATCTGACTTCACAATTGAATTCTGCAAAAAGACAATGACTACCCTCAACCTGGTGATAACTTCTTGAATTTTTTCTAATTTTTCCCAAGAAAATCATCCTTAGTTCTCCACAAACTGTCTCAAGTAGAGAAAAACACTGTCACAATAAATCAGCGAACTCACTTTTCTTTATGTTGGCCATAATTTTTTTTTTTCTATTTTTCATGTTTGTCGAAATTTTGACGAAATTGATAGTTGAGATTTTGACGAAACCTAGGTTCGTCAAAATTTTGACGAAACCCAGGTTCGTCAAAATTTTGATGAACGTCGGGGATAAACTTTCAAAAAATTAAAAATTACACATCAGATTTTACAAGCACCCAATGATACATCAAATTATACATATTTCATCAGACATTTTCATCGGATTTTGCTGTCAAATGAGTTAGTGATCGCGATAGAGTGCTTTCTAAATCCTTATGATGAAGGGTCATTGCCAACACATGGTCAATGTAAGAATTGGCTATCATGCATGGAGGAGTGGATAGTGGAATGTGATTAGGAAACAAAAGATGGATTGGTTGACAGTTTGGAACCTTTGACTCTCCAAACATGGGAAGATGAGCAATGATGGGTGGATATGAAAGTGTGCATGGAATTAAGACTAATTACTTGATATACTTTGTATGTTGCTTGAGAAACCTAATTTTTTCTTTGTGGACATCTTTGATGGATACTTTTCCCTTTTTAATTTTGCCCCATAGTTTCTTTGACTAATGGAGTTTGATAGGGATTTAAACTTTCTTTGTATTTTTTGGTATCCATGTATATTTGATTTGTCCATTATGCTTCTCTGCTTCTTTTGATTTGATAATGTTCTTTATGCTTTGATTCAAATCTTTCCTTTGATATTGGTCCCAATTCGTGGATGGGGTGATGGGTGGATGAAGATTCATGATGTGGCTAGTTGTTGTATTGGCATCGGTTTCATCATAAGGATTCTTCGTGCTCCCCATGTTGATGCTTGCACTAGATAAAGTTTCCCCTAGTATTATAGAGGTATCATTGATATGCTTAGATCCCTTAATTGTCGAATAACCAAGACCTTGATGCTTAGGATTGCCAATAATCTACACTAGTTCTAGGATATCTTGCTCATGTAGGCCTAATCCTCTGCCTTGATAATTCATCTGTTAAAACATTTTATTTGCAATAGGATATGATTTACCTTGGAAAAAAGGTGCTAATCCTTCTCTAATCTGTTGTGGATCTTCAAAGGTGATAGCTTCTTCTTTGATAAGATAACTTTCCCTTAAAAAGGTAAGTGATCCAAGTTTATAAGTGATAGGATCCTCCATGTGTGGGATAACTTCTTGATTGATATCTTTGGCTTGATCTTGTGGAACATCAAATTTTAATGCTTCTTCAAGAGGTGTTGATGATTCACTGTCCACATAAAATTCTCCCTCATGATTCATTTTTGGTATGCCTTCACAAGATGTTTCTGATTCACAACTTTTGTAGAATCCTTCTTCATGGCCCATTTTTGATGTCTCTAGATTTTTCTGTATTTTGATAATGTGTGCAAATGTTAAGAGTAGGAGACTCTTATTCCTTAGTAATGATATCAAGAGTATGAGACTCTTGTTTTTGAATGAAGATCATCTACATGTCCATTAGGAGTAAGCATCTCATAGGTAGATGCAGGAGTATGTGCTATATGGATATGTTCATCATTTGCAACATCTTGTATAGATAAGAGAGTGTCTATTAGATCATTGTAGTATCTTGGAGATATGAATTCTTGATCTTGAATGATTTCAAAATTGCTTTCGACATGCTTTGGATCAAGTTCTTGACATGGGTTAGTTTCAAAGGATGGATTGCTCACAAAGAGTTCTTGGATATCTTAATTAGGCATGCGAAGTGGCTCAATATCCTCTTGAACTTTGAGTGGACTTGGATCAAATGTTGAGTTGAGGATTTCTTCAATATCTATAACCATGAGGTCAAAGGATGTCAATATTTCTTGGAAAGGACCATTGCTAGACTTTGGTGAAAGATGTTGATCATGCTTTGGAATAAATTCTTGAGATATGTGCTCTAACTCATTAGGTGATGTAGAGAAATTTTCAACATGATTATTGGTGGAAGGATCGCCGATTATAGGATCAAAAAGTGATTCTTGATGTATGTTGAGTTGATCTTAGGATGAGGTAGAAACACCTTCAAGGTGCTCATTGATGGATAGATCTTGATCATTTTTTTCAATAATTGTGGTGGAGGGATTGTCAATGCTATCGCTAGTGGTTGAATCCTGATCATTGTCCCCAATAGTTATTATTTTTTGATCAATTAGGTCTTGGATGAGATTTGAGTCAAATGCAATTTGATGTTGTGTTCCCCTTTATTTTTTGAAAATCACAAAGGTGCTTCTTGTTATACCTTGGTGGTTTAACTTGAGGCTCTTGATAATTGTCATACATGGGGATTTTGATGAGATTTTCTTGTATCAATTGTTGCATGACTAATTTGATTGGTTCCCCAAGTGGTGTGTATTTTAGTTTGTTACCTTGGGAGATTTGTACTTTAGATTGACCTTGTGGTGATTGACTTTGGAGATGTGGTGATTGATCTTTGAGATGTGGCAATTGGGTTTGTTGTAGATGTTGTTGATCTTGATATCCAACCTCTTGACATTAGAGACATTGTTCTTGATGTGGTTGTGGACACAACTCAATACTTTAATGACATGGTTTAACCAATGGAAGAGTGTATTGATTTTGGGGTGGAGATGTCTCTTGGCACAATGAGTCAATTATTTTGGCAAGTGAAGCAATTTGATCTTGCAAAATTTGATCTTAACACCCTTGATATAGTTGATTTGGTTTTTGTTCAAGCATATTTGGAATGCATACTTGTTGTGTTAGTATGGGATCATGGACAAATTGATTTTGGACAATGTTCTGATTTGGGATGATGTTTAGATTTGGCATTATAGGTTGAAAGTAAACATTGTTGTGGTTGGGAATCACATTGCCTTGATTTAGATAACCTTGATTTTGCATGGTGTTACCTTGACTTGGATCAATATACGGAGTCGTTATCATTTTGTTTGGACTTTGAACAACATTTGTATGATTCACAAACATATCTATCCCAAAGTTTACTAAGTGTCGATTCTAAATGTTTACGTTTGGTAAAATTGTACTTGGTATATTCACATTTGGCATGTATGGATTTGGTGGGATAATGTTGTTTTTTTTAAGGTTCATGCATTAATTGTTTGGTTGATAGATTTGTAGGTTTGTAGTTTGATTTAAATCTACCATAGGGAAAGGTGCTCCAAAATTTAGATTGGGCATGCTCACATTTTTTGTACCATTGAGGTTTGTAGGAGATAGCAATCCATGTATGGATTGTATAAATGTGAGTTTTGATAATCCATTGGTTTCGTAAGGCTTTGATACTTTGGTTGACTTAGATCACTCATGATGTATGGAGCAAGTTTATATTCCATGTTTTTCTTGTGTTTTGACCTTGTTGACCTCTAAGGGATTTATGACCAATGATGAGATAAAGGATGAAAGGGGTGAATGATATGGGTGTTGAACTTTTAAGAACTTTGGATCAATGCTAGACTCTAGGATTTTTTATTTGATTGGTTTGATTTGATTTGGATAATGGAATTATAAACCCCAAGATGTTGGATGTTATCTTGGAATAAATTTGTCAATAAGGATGACAAATTTAACTAGGTGTATGAGGAAGGATTCATCCACACACTTAGCCAAACAAGGAGATTTTGAGGTTGATTTGAAGGATTTTACCCAAAGTCTAGTATGAATGATTTTTCCAATGGTTCAAAAGTTGTTTGATTGAGATGGGATTTGATTGGTGTTTGAGATGGATGAAATGATTGGTTGTTTTGATCCTAAATGAACCTAAGAGGGACTTGTTTACAAGACCAAGGTTTTGAAGAACATGCTTTTCGCTAAAAGTAATTCAAACCAAAAGATCAATGTTTGCTCAAAAGATCGTAAGACAAAATATAGAAAAGCACATGTGTGGGGTTCAATTGATTTTATCTTGGTTAATGACTTGATTTTTACCACATCCACTTCTTGATTAGCTTTTCAAACTAAATGTCTAATGTCCTAATTTCTTTTCATCCCACAAAGCCCATTATGTGGAAATAAAGAAAATCAAGGAAATAGTTCCCTAATGTTGACTTTAGTGAGAGAAAATTAAGATGTAAATCCAAATACTTGGAAGCCTCTAAGGATAAAATCCCCAGGGCAAGCAATAACACTTGGATTTTTTCAAAGGTATTTGCTTCCTCTAAAGGGTTTGAAATTTGATGATCATGTTGAATGTTTGTTTTTCCAATGTTTAGGATCCAAGCAAAGTGTTTTTGATTCCAAGAATATGCACAAACCTATGGATAATGAAGAGACAATATTTGTTGAGTTCCCACTTGGATTTCTCTAGCTACACCTACTCTTAGTAGATGATTAGATGCTTGACCACACAGGCTCCCCCTTATAGTGCACTCGCTTCTTGGGTCAGCCAAGCATCAGTACCCATGAAGCTCCCACGACATACTTCTCATCTCTACTAAGAACTGTAAAAATGTGGGACAAATTCAGAATGACCATTCTTGCACCAACAAATAGATCAAGGATTTGGTCTTTCTAAACAAGAGGTTCTAATAAAGGCATTCCGTTCGTGGGGGACCATCCATATGGAAAGAGACCATTGTTTCCCTTCTTGTCAGAACAATCCTTGTGATACTTGAACTTTCCTCAAGTACCCACACTTATATACCGGTTGGAAGTCGCTTGGCTTTAGCGTGTTCTCAGTTGGGTCATTCCCTAGGGTGATTACTTTTTCCCACCAGAAAAACCCTCTAAGGATAAACAAAAGTGAGCAAGTAGATCCATAGTTCAATCGATCTTTGTTGAGAAACAAAGAAAAAACACATGTGATATACTCCACTCACACTCACAAGATTTTGTTCAATTTTAAGAGCCCAAATTGGAATATGGAGGCAATATTTTATACAACTTAATGTCACCAAAAGGACTTTTGATTCTCAAGATCACCGTGAAGCGCAAGAGAAGTGCATATGCCATTTTAAATGAGATTACTTTGTGTAAAAGATTACAAAACATAAAGGACACATGTTCATTTTAACCTTCAAAGCAAGAATGGGTTCTTTTTAAGCACCAAGATTGAAATGTGAAGTTTGCTTGTTAAATTGTTAAGCCCAAATTTTTTTTAGTAAGTTACCTAAGGTTCTTTTAATCCCTTTGATTGTTCTTTTTAAGCCCAAATGAAAATGATTGAGTCCTAAAACTTGAAGATAACAAAGCCTTATGAATGGGATTATAATTTCTCCCAAAGTGTTTAAAAACACTTGTTACAATCATGTGATAATGCTTTTTCTTTCATTTCCATGCTCCATGATCCTTTAAAACCTGCAATACAAGCTCCAAATGTTAGATGAAATCAAGAAACAAGAAGATATGAGGGTTAGATAAATGATTAAGCATAAAAACCCTAAAATTTAGACCAAGTTTCATTGTGATTTGAAATTAGGTGAAAATTTTAAATTTTTAACTCTATCAAAGTTGATAAACACCTACACCATTGGATAGCTTCTGAAATTCTACCTCATTAAAAGAAAAACCTCCAAAAAAGACCAAAAGATGACCAAGATACAACCATCTTAAGTTTGAGTGAAAAAGCAAGAAAGCAAAGGCGGTGCCCATTGCAGCGACGCTGGAACAAAAATGGCATTGTTTGAGGATTCGAGCGACTCTCTGGTGAAACTAGAGGCGTTGTTTGGAAAAACATAGATCACAAATGCGTTGCAATTTACTCCAATGATTCTATTTGACCTCTAGCGGTGCTGTTTGACTTGGGAAGACAAAAAACAAAAAAAAAAGGAATTTGACAAAAAACGTGTTAATTTCTTCAAATCTGCTCTCCTTCTCTGGTGCTAAAATTTGAATGGTGATTCTCAACCTGCAAAATCATGAACAAAGAACACAAAATTAGTCATTATATAAGTCTAAATCAACATTCCCCATAAGATTCATTTGAAACATCATGAACAAGAAATAAAAGGAAGAACACAAATGAAAGCAAACTAAATCTTATTGAAATGCTCAAACTCTCAATCCCATGGGGCAATTGGTGTTATTTTGATGTGGAAAATAGCCCTTTCCCAATTCCTTGCAAACTTTGATGATCTTTGATGAAAATCCTCCATAACCTAGCTATGAAAGATGAAATGTGGATGAAAATGCCTAAGATTATGGATCCAAATGAGCATGGTAATCTTACATGGATTGTGGATGATCAAATGCAATAGAGGAGGCCTCTATTTATAACAAAGAAGGATGGAGGATTGAAGAATATGATGAATGTGGGATTAAAGATGGACCAATGGCATTGTGCCACTTGTCAAGATGCTAATGGAAGGAGGTGGAACACATTTTCGTCAATGTGCATGATAAATGCTATTAGATTCAAATTTGAAATTTGAAAGTGACATGTTGGAGGGAGAAGAAAATGGAGTTAATGCCACTTGGATCAAGGGAAAGAACATGTAAGAAACTTAAATGCCTTGTTGGATGTACAAACCCTTTTGGAGGGATTTTTTGAATTTGAAGAATATTCCCTTTTTGATGCCTTTTTGAATGAAAATAGAGATTTAATAAATCAATTAAAATGATTTTCATGAGCAAGTTGCAAAATTTAGAGGATTTGATGGATTAGGATTAGCATTAATTAGTATTTGATTAATTTAGATAGAATTTAGCTGATTTGACAATTTGATTTAGATTTTAGGATTTAAATAAATCAAAATGTGATGAATAATGGTTTAGAATTAATTAAATATTTAGTTTGATTTATTTAATTAAAGAGGGTGGTGTTAGATTAAATCAAATAAAGATTGATTTATTTAATTTAATGGAATGACTTTAGAGATTTAATTAAATAAAATGAATTATTTAATTAAATAGAGACTATATGATTAATTAAATAAGACGATCTATTTAATTAATAGGAGATGCTGACTTAGTCAAATAAAATTAATTTATTTAATTAAGAGATGAAATATGATGAATTTAATTGATTAAAGATTATTCAATTAAATCGATTAGTAAAGGAGATGATTCAGGACGAACTAGTGTTAGTGAAATCAAGATTAGGTGCATGTATATTTTACGTGTCTACAAGGCATAAATAGGGTTATGAAGAGAAACATGATAAAATTTCCATACATTTCCCCTTATTGTATTTCTCCAATATAGATAAGATCAAAGATGATTAAATTCCTTTGTATAGGTTTGATAAAATGGGTTTTATAAGAGATGAACATTTTAAATATGAGTGTTCTACTTTGAATAAAATCTCACTTAGATAATATGTTCTTAGAATACAAATATGAATACTTCAAACCAGATTAGGAATTTAATCTTTAGTTTATTATGAAGAGGTGTAGAAGACATAAGAGAATGAATAAAAATTGACATAATAAGTTAAGAATAATTTTCATTAAGGCCCACGAATTGGTCCTCTCAAATTTAAAGGGAAACTTCTAGGTATTTTTGTATAGATATTGATAGAATGTTTTCTCTAGGCTTCTTGAATTTTGAGCTCAAATTAACTTGTAATATATATCTCTATATTGTTACACATAGATTCCAAAATTTCACTAGCTAACCTTGAGGAGTGATGAGAGAAAATGAGGCCCTATTATTCCATTCTTTATTTACCTTTTTACCCTCATTTTCATTATCCTACATATATTTCCTGTCACTATTTGTTTTAGGAAAATAAATATATTTAATAAATTGTAAAAAGAATTGTGACTATCAAAAATACTAATTATTTGAAGAGATGTTAATTGTTTCATGATTAAAATGATAGGGGATAATTAAATGAGCGGTTGCAACTATTGAGTATACATGGAAGGTAAATGATTGATGGAGAATGGAGCTGCTAGGAGTATAACAATTGATGAGTCATTTTGTTTAGAAATACTTTTGAGTTGTTAGTGGCCAACAGACGATAGTCTATTTCTGTCAAATAATTTGGTTTGTTGGTTGTAGGCTAAAAAAAACCTAAACTATATCATTTTTTGGCATATCAATTAGTATATATATATGTGTATCTAAGACCTAGATATAGATGGTGATATATATGAATGCCTTGTGCTATTCTTTAATTCAAATGGTATCTTGTGCATGTATGGTTAGCTCAACGTAGAACAAGTATTTCCATTTTATCACCAGGTGAACTAGGGAGCAAGGGCCCACTTCTTGGGTCACTTGGTGATTCTATTAGTTTATTTTCTTTGGTAATGTGTGATTTAATTTCTGCAACATTTCCATTCTGTGTATGTAATTATTTCATGGGTATTTGTGATCTAGTTTAAAATCGATTCTCATTCTGTGTTAGTCTTAATATCTGTCAATAATGGTTTGTTAATCAAAGTGTGAAATTGAGTTTATTATGAATTTAGATAAAGATTTGTTGCTGTTATTTGATACTCTATAACAATTCCTGTCACACTTCCTAACACAGTTCTTGTCACACTTCCTAGCATAGTTCCTATAACTTCCTATCACAAAGCAGAAACATAGTTCTTAAACCAGATTTCCAGTTTAGGCCATTCTGCGTACTCAATTGCATATCATTTTCATGTAGCTCATTATCTTCAACCCTTAGGCATACAGGCCCAACGTCTTTCATAAGCCCTACATTCCCAAATTGACAAGGTATAAATCTGAACTATAAGCCAAATTCTTAGCCTCAATTCCCAAAGCCAAAGTACTCAGTTTTGTCCAAACAAGGAGAAAGAAAATTTAATTTATAGTTCATGATAGTAAATCCCAAGCATCACATTCCCCTTCATGGTGTCAAAGATTAATTTTTAATTTGCGAGCAAATTTTCTTTATATCAATGTTAACCTATTAAGAATAAAAGTGTTGGCATTGCCACTTATACCACAAGGGTGGAAGTGAATTTTGATTCATTGAATGTTACAAATGATTATACTTATATAGAGTATGATCTAATATGGACTACCTCTTCCACTATTTGTACAAATTGCTCATTTATTGACAATAATCATTTGTATGTTTCTTAACAAGGAAATTTTATGATTACTAAATGTGTCATCATCCTAAGAAATTTTAGACAAAAAATTACTTTACCAAAAAGGGAAAATCAAAACCATAAGTTTTTATTTCACATTTTTTAATTATTGAATGGCATTAATCAACAAAAGGCAATTTTTTTAAAAAATAGATACCAAAATAGTTGATCTAGATTGAAGGCTCATTTTTATATAAGATTTCTTTTCCATTTGTGCCATTGTAATTTTAGTTTTTTTAACTAAAATTTCTAATGGAACAATTATACCTTTAATTTGTTGTTGATTTTTCCCTTTATTGCTCAAATTTAAGGCATTAGGAGCTAATACAAAATCTCAATATACTATAAGATATATGTGAAAAAAGGCCTATTGAGATGATTTGAGAATATAATATTTGAAGTCTAAACAAATTTTTTATAAGGTTTTCTACTCTACATTGTTATTATTAAAGTAGCAAAAATTGGACTAAGTGTAAAACACAACTCCTGCTTTGAGTTAGAGCATAAATGAAAGGTACAATAAAGATACAAAACTAGTTGAGCTAGATTGAAGTTTCATTTTTTATAGATGACGAACATTTTTTTCATTTTGTGTCCTTGCAATGATAGCTTTTTTAACTAAAAATTCTAATGGAAGAACTACACCTTCTATTGGTTGGTTTTTCCCCTTTATTTTTCAAATGTAAGGCATTAAGAGTATTGGTAAAATAATATCAAAGATATGTGGAAAAATTATATTTAGATGATTTAATAATAGAATATAGTTGAATTCCAAATAAATATTTTGATCAAGTTTTCTACTCTACATTACTATGGCTAAAGAAGTAAAAATTTGACCAAATATAAAATTATGACTCCCATTTCAAGTTAGAGCATAAATAAAATTATGAAAACTTAAACAATTATTATACCTTCCATGATTGATTTTTATTTGTCCAAAGTGATGTGTGTTGATGATGTTGAGTGATGTGTTGAGTTGCTCTTGGAGATTCCTCAATGTGATAAAATATACTTGCAAGTGTTCTTCATTATGTAAATGATTGGGCATGACCTAGTTTCATAGGTTTGAGATACAAAATATAGAACCCACTAGGATTTGATCATAGATTGGATGGTGAGTATTTTATTAGCTTGCATGGGGTAATGGGAATCTTATAAGTGATGCAATCTTAATGTAAGATTAAACAAGAATTATACCTTCCATGATTGCTTTTTGATTGCTCTAATATGGTGTGTGTTGATGATGTTGAGTGATGTTTTGGGTTTCTCTAAGAGTAGTTTTAAAAAATATAAGCTTTTAATAGTTTAATTATTGTTTATATTTTATTTTTTACTTTTACTAAAATTGGGTCATCAACACAAAAATATAAGGTTGATTGTATTGTCAAGAAAAATACTAAAGTTTCTTTAAAAAATGAAAAAAATATAATGAATTAGAGAAGATATTCCATGTCAAGATGATATAATTTTTATTTTACTTTATGTAAAAAATTAGAAAAAAGTTGATGTCCCATTGAAATAGTTGTGTTTTCAATACAATTTTTTTAAAGAATTATTTAAAGCTATATATTTATCAAAATGGGGAAAACTTAATTTGTGCATTAAAGTTTCAATTTATAAATAGGAAAAAAAATAAAGATAAGATAATAAAATTTACTATATAAAGCACAACATCTCACTTAATCTATTTTTTTAGCACTTCATCGACAACTAAATTATAGTGTCAATTTTACAAAAAAACTTCATTAATTTTTTTTCTTATAAAATGCAAACATAAAAATACTAAAAAAATTAAATTTCATAAGTTTACATCATTTTGAAATGTAAAACATATGCCTCTTTCTAGTGATTCAAGTTAAAAAGTTAAATCAATGTTGGCTATTTTATTTATAAATTTGTGACACATCTTTGAACTTTCAGCTAACTAAGATGTTAAGCATGTCAAAAGTGGTGAAAATGTGATGTTATGTGTGTTAGGACATGGTTAATTTTAGATGTATATAGTTGCAATTGATGTATGATTCTTTTGTAATGGTTCATGATTTAATGTTATACAAACACTTGTATATTCTTGTAAATGGTAGGAGAGTTAGTGTTGGACATTTTATGATTTTAATTTTGTAATACCTTGACTCATATTTACTAAAGAATATTGGCGATTCCTTGAAATTATATATATCCACAAACTCTTAACATTTGTAATCAAGACTTAAATTTGATGGTCAAGTGACTATAATTTTACATTTTTTTGATTAAATATAATTAAAATTTTAGAAATACTATATCAAATGAAAGAGGAGGGATTTGATAGGCTATTAAAAAATAAAGGGTTGTAGTTGTGTGTGCATACATATGTCTGTATATGTGTGTACATACAATATACCTTAAATCATTTGAATGGTAACTATGCGTAGATAAACATCACTATTGCTTAAAATGTAGGGTGTCTAATCAAATATAAGCCCTACTTGCAATGAATATATCAAGATATATAAAAGACTAGCTTGAATGGTTGAGGGTTCAAGTTTTACTTTTTAGGGTTTTTTACTATTTTTTAATATTTTATGGTTTTAATAAATTAAATGAAATGTATAAAAAGTAAACAAGGAAAAACATGGAAAAATGGAAAAATAGATAAAAATAATGAAAAATAATATTTTCACAAACATGAGCTAAGGACTTTTTGGAAAATGAAGAAATAGACTGTAGAAATAAGTTAAAAAAGACCTTCAATTGAACCCATGTACCCTTATCAACTAGAAAACCCTATTGATGCTATCCAAAACATCATTGTCTTTGTTTATCTCATGTCATGTCTATCTCTACTTTTTTACATTTAAAGAAAGAAAATAAATGGATTTGTAGATTTAGTTTAGAGTTACGCTAAAAAAATATTTTGATTGAAGGTGATGTCACATTTAGCTAAAGCCATATGTTTTTTTAAGGTACCTAATAGGGAGCATGTCAAATATCTTAGATGGAAGATAATTCATTTAAGGATTACTTTCCTTTGAAGTTTTTTTTTTTCTCATTGTTGGCACCTAAGGGTCAAATTTCTACCTCACCCTACAAACTTGTTGCAAGGATTTATCCTTCCACCCATTAGCATGTTCCACATCTCTAGTATCACCTCTCACATAGTCTAGTAAAATGAGAAAGGATGCACTAAACCTTTTCTCATCATGCGAATTCTCATTCTCAAACTTACAATTGTTCATACACTTATTTACTTAATCATATTTAATTGAAGTGACTTATTTTGCTAGTCTCATTCCATTTGAACATGTAGTAATTTCATGTGTCTTGTCATTAAGTTTTTTCGTGCATTTTGTAAAAATTATGACATTTTCTAAGTGATTCATGTCACTTAAATAGGTTATATAGATCATCCTCCAAGTATATATTGGGCTTGACTCAAATTAGACTAAAAACACCATTACGATGAAAAAATTCAAATATGAATCTAATAGTGATAAAAATATAATTGAAATAGTATAAGCATAATTGTGAATGTGTAGAAATGAGCAAGTAAATATCCATATATATTGTGGCTAGAACAATATTGAAAACGTGAAGTGTGTGAATAATGTTGTTCTATATTCCTTTTTAATTCTCCACATGAGTTGAAAATCTAAATCTCATCTTCCATCTACTATTCACCAATGGCTTATATGACAATCCTCCATGTGTGAATAATAGGGATTCTTATATAATCCATTCATTATGGATGAAAAAATAGAAAATAGAGATATTGGGTTACTTACTTGATTCTTAAATGATCAAATTTATCAATAATATAATAAAATTTGTACATTTAGATTATATAAATGAAAATGGAGATGTGTTGGATATTTTTTTTTGCTTCATAAAAATTATGTTATGATGAAAAAATAAACATTAACAAAACAAAAATAAATATCTAATTTTTTTCTCCAAATAAAAATATTTTAATTACCTTTTAAATAATTTAAATTACTTCACACTCTAATACATCAACTAACATTATAAAAACCAACATTAATGATACCCAATAATAGTTTACCTTCTCTATTAAGAAAGACTTCACAATCTAAATTGATGCTATACCTTTGTTGGAAGGTTAGTTGTACGTTACCTTTCCTTTCAACTTGTACCTTGCATTATTTCTTTTTAATAATAGATGTTCATTCACTACCTCTATATGGAGATTTTTTTAGTTACCTTGAACATCATCCAACCTCTTATTACAACTAAATCGCCATCCATCCATCCACTACATGTGCCTCCACACATTCATTTCTTCACTTTTTTCGTTGAGAGATTACTGTCGTATTAAACACCATCACAAATATAACCAAAACTTTGAGCTTCTATACGATAACATAAATTTTCAATTAAATTTTTTATTTTAATAATTGAAAATAAATTAATTTCACATTGATTTTTTTTTAATAATTAACTCATCATATGAAAAATACACAACACACAAGCGAAGTTCTAGATAAAGTAGGAGAAAAACTCTCCCCATTTAAATAATTATTATTAATATTAATTTTTTTATTTGAATGATTGAAAAGAAATTAATTTGATTATAATTTTTTTTAAAAAAATCAACTCATCATATGAGAAATACACAACACAAGCGAATTTTAGATAAAGCAGGAGAAAAACTCTCCTTTTTATTAATAAAAATCCGTAAGTGCCACTAGAAAGCTGCACATTTAATTCAGAATGAATGTCAGTCCCTCTGCAGAAACAACAGAGCAAAAAACATCAAAAAAATAATTTAGCCGATAGGCTATATTATGTGTGAGCTTTCAGCCCGAAAGTTGTCCCACACCGGAAATTTGTCTCACGCCGGTAAACTATTTTTCTATATCCGTATGCCCTCCTCTCCCCCCTGTATACTATTTAGGGTTGTTTTTGCTGCTGGCTCCCAGGTTCATGCTAGCAGCCTCAAAGTTACTCGCTACATGGAAATAAATACATGGCTACACTCTCTCCTTTCACCACGCTAGAGCTTGCAACAAAACATCCCTCACAACAAAGGTAGAGCTTTCTGGCCTTGAACTACTTTCTCCATAACAAGAAAATAAAGCTTTTCACTTAATTTTTCCAGAAGCTCTATTTTTCAAAATATAGCTTCCTTACTCTGGAGTATGGATTGCAGATTGTGATATGATGCGTTGGAGTGTACTCAATGCTTGCAAAATGGATGGACCTCCCACCGGCCAAATCAACCGGCGTTGCGATTAGGGGCATGGTCACTTCTGGGTCAAGGTAATTGCATATTGCAATAGGCTACATATCCTCTGGTTGTTTCAAAGTTTGTCTATTTTATGGGTTTTGTGGACTTTTAAAGTGGGGCCTGCATTGTAATGCTTCCATTGGGGATAATGTGGCAAAAGTGTGGCGTGCATTATTATGTTTCCGTTTGGCATAATATGGCAAAAGCATGGTCTGCATTATGTTAGCACAGGGATCATGTTCATTGAGCCTTGAACCTTGTTGATCACCATGGCAATAAGTTTTATCTACACCGATGAGTGTTGCACAGATGATTTACATGCATCTCCTATTTGATTTTTTCATGAGATTATAGTTAAGATATTTATTTGTTACGATGTGCCACATATGTATGTTTTGCAATTTTCTGTTTTTAATGGATCTTTAGAATCTGTAGAGGCATTTTTTTGGGATGAGTTGGGGCTTGTTACTTTTTGTCAATATAGAGGATTTGTTTCTGATTGTAGTGTGAAAAATAGCTGTTGTCTTGTGTGACCAATTGCAGTTCATCATTCCACATGGATAAAGAAAACAATAAATGAAGGGAATGTAATGCATTGGATATTGATTATAATTATGAGAGGGAGGCCAAATAATGTTGCATTGACAAACATTAGTTGCTCTATGCTTTCATTAAGCATTAACGTCTCCTTCCTTTGAGTGTGGAAATTTTCAATGCCTACCTCTCCCACCTGCTAGTGTTGCTTGCTATTTCTAATATACCCCAATTGTAGTTGTTCAAAGCAAGTGATATTCTCTTATGCCTTCTCTTGATCATCTTTTTGACAATAATGTTCCTAGGACAATTTGGATGAATCCTTTATGGAAATGGGATAACTAAGAAGGTGCCACACCAAGAAGATTCATTATGCTAGCCCTTCCTTGCTATTCATAAAAGCTTAATTCTCAAATATAGAAACAGTGGCGTATTCAAATCCCACAAGGCATTGATGTAGTCAATTGCTCAAACTCCATGAGGGGGACCATGCAATTTGTTATTCCTGGTGCTTCTTAGAATTGTCCTTCAATTTTGAACTTCATTTGGCTGGTGGAAGTTGGGACAGTTTTACTCAAGGACTATGAGAGGAAGAATTCTTTGTACATGAACTGTGGTGCACAGTTGTTGGAAAGGTCCTTCATGGCATGAAATATTTTGTGAAACACAGTTAAGAAGTTAGAATGAAAACTGCCAAAACTGTGGGAAAAATCTTTTGTTGAACCAGACTTAATCTTCTTTGATTTCTTGGATACAAGAACCCATAACTGAATTCAAAGACATATATGATGGCCTCTGGCTGTGAAAGTATACATAATGATAGAGCTGAAATCTTATTCTACACAGAAGATAAAAGAAGACTATTAATCTTATTTACTGAACTGATAGTGTAAAGATTGTGTTATTAATCTGAGTTAAAAGTCAGTTTATAACTGGAAATATTCAATTGTGAAATTCCAGGCTTTATTGACATTTGAAACTGAAATCTATAGCACATGAAAACAAATAATTTAATATGCATACATGTTGGTTATGTTAAGAGTGTAGCATATCATAATAGCTAGGTTTTCTTAGTGGAAACAATTTATAATTAACTCCATTCATTCTGAGTGTTGCTAAACCACTAAGCAAAAGATCAATAAGAAATGCATATGAACAACGAGTTTAGATTCTTTATAATGTTTTGTAAACCAAATGGTAAAATATGAAATCTGAGTTAAAGGTCAGTTTTTAACGGGAAATATTCAATTGTGGAATTGCAAGCTTTAGTGACTCCGAAACTGAAATCTATAGCATGTGAAAACAGATAATTTAGTGTGCAGACATGCTGATTATGTTACTTATTCTTTTCGGTTTTATTGTGATTGCAATTGACCAAGTACTTTAGCTTCAATTTTTTTAATTTTCAGATGAAGTCATAAATGAAGAGTACATATATCTTATTATCCAAAACGACTGAAATTATTATAGACATCTACAGCTTACAAGAGTGCATATCTATTGCTATGAAACATTTTTACAAGTTGGCTTCAGTAGGAAATGCTTTTCTAAGAAGGAATATGATTGCATTTTATCTGATGTTTTGGCTTTGACCCTAAGCTCGCCACACCTGCTGATTTCACCACACCTGCTGATTTCAATGTACAAATCCTATGATTCCTCTGTCTACCTTCTTATGCATTATAAATTACAACAGTGAAGGTAATCAAGAATCTAGAATCGTACATGGCATTTATATCTCTTTGAGTGGATTATAATCTATGGAATTAACTCATTGCATACAATGTTTTCTTTGAGTGTTACACTATTATTTGTGTGAAAGTTCTAGCATTTTTGTTGTGCATGCTTTGATTCTTTTATTTATAGTTGATGATCTCGTGTTACACTTAATATGGAGTTGATGGAAACATAGTTGGCACTTGGCCCATTAACGAAATTAGATTTTTGTGCAAACAAAGAGTAGTTGATGATTATATTTCTTACTTTCTACTATAATTGTGATTCTTAGCTATTTCACTAGCTTTGATGTGGTTTAACTTTTTGGCCATATATGTTGCTCTTTATTTAAACAGTTGTTGATAACTTGATGTTCACTCTCTAAAATGCATGCATCTTTGTGGCTCAGATACCTATATAGAGGCTTGGCCACTGGAGATAGACCAACTTGTGATCAATGTCTTCGTCTTCATGAAAAGCTTACAAAGAAAGCAGGTTTGGGCTGCATTGTACGAGCTCTAGCAGATACAACCAATACTGTTTAATGTATCTTTTTGTCATATCCAAAGATGGATCAATGATAATAACCAACTGAATTAAGTCTTATCTTACATGGATCTTTTATGTTCCATAACATACTTTGTTTTTATCAAAATTGAACTGTTAGTAAAACTATTTATAATTTAATTTTGCATTTAATGTTGCCAAAAAAATTTGAGTCAATGTCTTATGTAAAAAGAATTATCTACCAATCCAGTGGATGTCTTCTTATTTTTCCATTTTTCAATGAATTGATGAAAAATTGCAATTAGTTAGTTCAAAGAGTGCATTGAAAACAAATTTCTTTAGATTTACTTTTCTTTGATCCACCTCCTCCTTATTATGTATTTAATTTTCATTGATCCACCTCTTCCTTATTATGTACCCCTGTATTTCAATAATGTTTGGGTTATTATATAATACTATCGATGTATTCCTTGCAGCTCCCCCAGCTGCAAGTGCTAGTTTATAGTACAACATTTCCCCTTCCTCTTCCTTGGCCAAGCTGAAGCTCAAGCTCAAGGATATCCCTTATACCCATACCCATTTCTCTCATCTTGCCTATTGTTTCTGAATGCACAACGCACCACAAAATAAACCACAACTAGAGCAATGAGCACCACAATATTGATAATAGCAATCTTATGCCAATCATGCTTCAAGTTTGCCAGCACACCCGCCTTGTAGGAGTTACAACTATAGCACAGTTGATCCTCATCATTACTCCATTTGCTATAGTCCACGTTCATTGAGTTACTTCCTGTGGAAGTCCAATAAATGGCATTCACATACGAAAAGTTGCACGAGCTTGGAGGCTTGCAACAACCAGACTG
The DNA here is from genome assembly GCA_007258455.2 of Sequoia sempervirens. Classification (NCBI taxonomy): domain Eukaryota; kingdom Viridiplantae; phylum Streptophyta; class Pinopsida; order Cupressales; family Cupressaceae; genus Sequoia; species Sequoia sempervirens. The sequence goes on along the minus strand of VDFB02189236.1, from coordinate 32,164 downwards.
CAATATTCAATTCAAATTTCACATGTTATTAATACAGAAAGATATCAATACCCTAGTATTCATAAGATGAAAGAGGCATAAATCAAATAGTCCATAGTTACAATATTTATGATAAAAATGAGATTTTAGGCATGGAAGGTCAAATAAATTACCTGAATTGGGGATAAATTCCTTATGTCAAACTGCTCTACAACTTCATTGATTGAATTTTTGGCGAGGCTTTTACACACTTTGGCGTCTTGAAGCCAACTTTTGATTTTGTTCCAGTTGCTGTTCTTCTCCACTCTCTTTTGTAGCTAGTTTGTGTTGGGTTTGGTGAAGCCCAAATTGGCAAGATTCTCAAACAAACTAGATAAGGATGCCTTTTGCCTATATTGGCAAGTTTCTCCCACAGATTGATTTTTCCATTTATTGGAGTGGAGACCATTTTATAAATAAGCTGCTGGTTGAATATGTTTTGTACTTTAGAATTAATAAAATAGATTTCCCTGTTGTTGAAAGTGGATGTAGGCAATTGCCGTACCAGTATAAAATTTGTCTCTTCTGTCTTGTTCTTTAATTTTCTATTTTCTATTATGTTTCTTTGCTCATTTTAATATTAACAATTAGTATTAGAGCTTGAAGTTCGGTGCTGGAAATCGGTGAATAATTTCTTGAGCTATGGAAAAGTATTGAGCATAGATGGAAAATGATTAGGTGTTAGATCCAAATGAAGTGGGAGTTTTAGATGATGAAGATGATGAAAAGCTAATATGGAAGAGAGTCCCAACTGGGATGATTGGGCTCGAGCTCTCATGTCTTGGTCATGTGCCACTGATTTGAGTCCTGATGAAGTGGGAGCTATTCATCAAATGATTTTGGATGAGTTAAATGATGAGGCTGATTTTATTATTGAAGAATTTCTTGGCAGTTTAGATTTAGAAAAAGTAGTGTTGTGCAAGTGCAAGCTGAAACGAACCGCCATGTTCATTGGTGGGATGGTTGGGAAAATGAAAAGGATTCGGCTGATGAGGCTGTCGAGTTTTCCTTTCGAGATGAGAACGATGCCTCCCAAGGAGAGGAGGATGCAGTTTGGAACCATGAGAGTGAAGATGAACCCGAGGAGGAGGTCGAGAATCCAGAGGCAGAAATGGTTTATTATAATCCATTATTTGAGACTGAAGGAGAAATGGTTTATAATAATCCATTATTCGAGTGGAATGCATTGATTGCAGGTAGAGAAAAAGTTGCAGCAGTGGAGGTAAAATTTAATTTTGATAAATGTTGTTATGAAGATGAATGTGAGTATAATGCAGTTGCAACAAAAGAGTGCTCAGATGATTTATTGATGTGGATGGCATCAATTGAAACAAAGTGGGATGGGATAATCTCAAGTGAGACAAAGGCTGCAACAGAAGATTTTTTTTTGGATTAGGGCCATGGTGGATGTCCAAATTTGATTCTGGCTATGGGGGAGGAAATGGAAAGCTTAAAATCCATGGCATTTATTAACTCTGATTGGCTTTGGAGAAGATTAATCTGGTGTGTTCTTGAAAAAAATTTGGCGAAGCTCAAATCTTCGTTGTGGCTGATGTAAATGCCTGCAGTGGGGGATATCTTCGAGCAACAATTTGGTCTTCAAGTGGGAGATTGTTGGGTTTGGTGAAGCCAAAATTGGCAAGATTCTCAAACAAACTAGATAAGGATGCCTTTTGCCTCTATTGGAAAGTTTCTCTCATAGACTAATTTTTCCATTTATTGGAGTGGAGACCATTTTATAAATAAGCTACTGGATGAATATGTTTTGTACTTCAGAATTAATAAAAAAGATTTCCCTGCTGTTGAAAGTGGATGTAGGCAATTGCCGAACCACTATAAAATTTTTGTCTCTTCTGTCTTGTTCTTTAATTTTCTATTTTCTATTATGTTTCTTTGCTCATTTTAATATTAACAGTTTGAGTAGTCCCCAAGCCGATACTCTTTGTACCCTTTCCTCGAAATGGCCTACTTGGTGCCCTTATTGGTGACGACGAAGGTGAAGGCAGTGAAACAAAACAAGAGCAGAATGAGAATAAACATAACAGCCAGGTAGAACCACATGAGCCATGTGATTCTGCAGTAGGTGCCCACCAAGCCGGTGAGAGAGACGAGCATGAGAAAAGCCCCGGTGGCAATCACAGGCCATTGAAGAAACTTCTAGCAGTCGGTGTCTGCCTTGGTTGCGAGCCATATTCCTCCGCCCAAGATTGGGACATAAAACACAAATGTGGCAAAATTAAGTAATTTGATGATGTTGTCATTGAAATGAACCATTCTGAAATATCTCCCAAGAATTGAAGTAGTGCGTGTGTAAGAAGAATGTATGATAATTGTGAAATGGAATGGGAATGCAGGGTGCTTATAAAGCCAAGCCTTTGGGCCAACACTAGACAAATGTTGAAGAGAAAACGTGGGTTCTCCCGTGTTTGTGTCTTCGTGTTTGTTATAGTGGTGGATTTTCTTTGGGGTTTCCTTTAGAGTTTGGAGGATATTGACCACACATTTTATGTTGAAGGCATGTACATGATTTACTAAGAAATGGCAGTTCTATAGTAATGAAGAAATGATTTAAAAATAAATTAAAAATGTGTAAAATGTGATAGTTGAACATGTTTCTAGAAAATTCCATGGGAGCGAGACCCCGACACATTAACTTCCTTTGTTTACTATTAAGGGGAATATGAATCCAAGTTATTTGTTTCGTTATAAGTAGAAATTAAATTATATTAAAAATAATAGTTAAGGGAGAGGGTCCGATGGTGGGTAGGGTGACTTTGAGTGAGGGGTCCACATCATCAACATCCGAGTTGACATATTTTTTTTTCCATGTCCCTTCAACGTCGAGCTGGTAGTCCCCAATTTTTTTTGGGGGAAATTTGAGCACTTTTTCAATGTTTTGGGGGCGCTTTTCAAAAACTGCCAAAAAATTTGAAAATTTATGATCGATGGTTGTTTGGCGCCACACCAGTACTGGTTCATTACAATCCTAGTAAATGCGCATTGAGTGCCACCCATTCCTTTGCTGTCGATCTTAATGCCTACCACCTTGACATGCACACCATTCGCTTGGTCTTGCTTTAGGTTCATGAAACATCCATTGATGAAAACTTTATTTATTACGAGCAGTTACATTGAGAACCAACTCTAGTTAGGATGGATGCTGACGGTGGTGAGGCCATGGGCAAATAGTGGTGATGCGATTTTTGAGCTTTCTGTGTTTATCAACACCACATTCGGTATAAGGAAACTATTTAACTTCTCGCTATGCAGGCGAGGTTGTGTTCCAACCTCACACAGGCAATAACTATGCATTGCTACATTTTTCTAGTTTTTTCTTGCCATATTTTTTTGTTTAAATAGCTTTTGTGCACAAGTAATGATTTCTTTAGTTGTTGAAGATTTGTTGCAACTTTATCATTTCCGCTTCTGTGTATATATATATATATATATATTTGTATACATACACACAAAAACGGTGAGAAAATTTAATTTTGCAGCAATAATGTACCTATATTATGGCCGACTGTGTGTATATGTGAGTATACAAATATATATGCATATATATCTATGTATACACACATATACACATAGGAATGATGAGCAAATATAATTCACCTATGCTATGGAAAACTATGTGTATATGTGAGTATAGAGATATATTTATGCATATATATGACCGACTATGTGTATATGTGTGTATACATAGATATATATGCACACAGTCTGCATAATATCTGTGTATACAAACATATGCACACAGTCCACCGTAATATATGTGTATACAAACATATGCACATAGTCTGCCATAATATAGACCTTTGTTTTCATTTTATACCTCTGTAATTTTTATATGTACAGTGGTAGTATTGGAAGTTAATATACTCTTCACAGTTTCTTGTAGGTAAAATATGACTGACTGTGTGTATATTCAAAAATACACACACACACAAACACACAAACGTGTGTGTGTGTTTGTGTGTGTATATATACACATAGTCGGTCATTTCTATTAAGGGTTTCATGCACCTATATTTTTGGTTGACTGTGTGTATACATATACATACCATTCATGGTTTTGTACAACTCGACTGTTAAGTGTTTCATGCACCTATGTTTTTGCTGACTGTTTCCACCATTGTCATGAACCCCTCACTCAAAAATTCTTGACCCCCATCGTCCACTCTTCCTTGTCCATCGTCTTTGCCTGAATTGTGGAGCTTTTGGGAACATTTCACATCCATTTATAGAATTTTCATAGTCAATTTACTAATCATTTTAGTTTTTTAATTGACTAATCATTTATAGGATTTTCGTAGTCAATTTAGTAATCATTTTAGTTTTTTAATTGACTAAACATTTTAATATTATTAATAATATATATTAATATAATATTTAACAATTGAATATTATAATAAACATTAAAATATTATGTATGTATTGTATACACACATACATCATACATAATAATTTATTATGTATGTGTGTATAGTATACACACATACATATATGTATGAGTGTATGTGTGTATACTATACATGCATACAATAATACATATGGCAGTTCACATCTATGTATGTATGAAGGTCATGTAGGTAGCCTTACTTAAGGCATTTATATGTGACATACATACATTACTTTAGTATGATGAATGTATGCATTTGTGGAAACCAATCATACATATATAGGTACTTTGGCCAAAAGATAGGTGCATGCCACCCTCAACTATGGAGTGTATGATAATGTTCCAATACTATCATTATATATATGCAAGTCATAGATTTGCAATTACATATGGAAAATATATAGAAATTGATGTTTCATATAGCCTTGTTCATTTACATTTATGTGAATTTGATGTATAATTTAATTTCTTTTCAATTACATTCACAACCGTGACAAAGTTTGATTTATAATTTATATTGTTTGATTTTTGTCAATTGAAACTGGGGATGTGATAGTATAACATGCATTTTTTGTTTCATTGCACAAATACCCTAGTTCATTTGTAATCAACTCAATTAGATGCATGGTTAGTTTGTTCATCTACTACACTCTATTCTCCTTAAAGAATTGTTAAATATAGATGCATTTAACAATAGTCATATGTATGGTTGCATCATTGTTTGATTTGTGTCAATTAGAATTGGGGATGTGATTGTATAACATGCATTTTTTTTCATTACACAAATACACTAGTTCATTTGCATTCAACTAAATTAGATGCATGGTTAGTTTGTTCATCTATTACACTCAATTCTCCCTAAATAATTGCTGAATAGAGACACAATTAACAAGAGTCATATGTATGGTTTGTTTGTTCTTCAACTCTATTAGATGCATGGTCAATTTGTTCTTTAATTACCATATAATTTTGCATATGTATATGTATATGTATATGTATATGTATATGTATATACATATGTATATGTATGTACATATGTATAGTTTGTTTAAGGGCAATGGACTACTAGTGGGTAGGGAAACTTTGTTGTTTCAGTTTGTATCATTCAATTATTTCTAAGAGTATGAATTGGGGCTGTCATACTATAACATGCACTTTTTGTTTCATATGCATATATGTATATGTATATGTATATGAATATGCATATGTATATGTATATGTATATGTATATGTATATGAATATGCATATGTATATGTATATGTATATGCATATGCATATTTACATTCAACCTAATTAGATGTATGCTTGTTTGTTCTTCAATTAAAGTGACTTTAAATATTGGCCCCTCTCCCTTACAACTGACTGTGATGATGGCTGACTCCTACTTATGTTATAACCATTTCTCAAACAACATACTAAAATATACACTCAATCTTACATGTATGATGTTGTTTGAGGTTGTATCATTGTTTCATTTGTGTCAATTTGGTAGTATAACATGTATTTTTTGTTTCATTGCACAAATACCCTAGTTCATTTGCAATCAACTCAATTAGATGCATGGTTAGTTTGTTCATCTATTACACTCAATTCTCCCTAAAAAATTGCTAAATAGAGATACAATTGACAATAGTCATATGTATGGTTGTATCATTGTTTGATTTGTGTCAATTAGAATTGGGGATGTGATAGTATAACTTTCATTTTTTGTTTCATTGTACAAATACCCTAGTTCATTTGCATTCAACTCAATTAGATGCATGGTTGGTATCATTTAATTATTTCTAAGAGTATGAATTGGGTATGTCATACTATAACATGCACTTTTGGTTTCATTGCAAACATACCCTTCATCACTTCAAGGATATAAGAGTTACAATTGTGGATATGCATTAGAAGAAGTCTAACCTGTCCAAGATATATTGAACTAGTGTTGATGATGGCATCAATGGTTACTTTGTATATCTTGTATAGATAAGACTTCTTCCAATGTATATCCCTCTTCATCTTATTAAAAAATAAGGGCTCATTCCTATTAACCTAAGACACCTCAATCTTACATGTAAACATAAGACCCTTGTTCATTTGCAAGTAGCTCAACATGCATTTTTTATTTCATTGCACAAAAACCCTTCTTCATTTGCAATCAACTCAATTAGATGCATGGTTAGTTTGTACATCAATTACACTCAATCTTACATGTATGAATTTTTTGTTAAACTTTGTATCATTGTTTGATTTGTGTCAATTATAATTAGGGATGTGATCAGCTCAAAATGCATTTTTTTGTTTCATTTCACAAAAACCCTTGTTCATTTGCAATCAGCTGAATTAGATGTATGGTTAGTTTATTCATCAATTACACTCAATCTTACATGTATGAACTAGTTGTTACACTTTGTATCATTGTTTGATATGTATATGCATATGTATATGCATATGTATATGCATATATGCATATTTGTATTTGCATATCTGTATATGCATATATGTATGTATATATGCATATGCATATGCATATGTATATACTCTCTTGCATATATGTATATGCATATGCATATGTAAACACACAAAACATACATCTAATTAGGTTGAATGTACACATTCATATGTATATATGCATATGCAAACTCCAAAGTGAAGTTGAGAGTGCGACAAATGGAAGGAACGATGCATAACCAAGGGATAAGCATAAGCAACAATAACATTACACTCTCCATCAAAATGCATCGTACCTTCCATTTTTTATACTCTCCATAAAAAATGCATTGCATATGCATATATATGCATATACATATATGCCATATATGTATATGCATATGTACATTCAACCTAATTAGATGTATGCTTTGTTTGTTCTTCAATTAAAGTGACTGTAAATATCGATCACTCTCCCTTACAACTAACTGTGATGATGGTTGACTCCTACTTATGTTATAACCATTTCTCAAACAACATACTAAAATATAACTTCATATAGCATAACACTTTATGATACAACATTATGACATTTTTATATAACTTCAAACAACACTATGGTATAAATATTTCCAACCCTTTCTAATACAACATACTGAAATTTATAAATAACTTCAACCAACAGTATGATACAACATTATGATACATATATGTGCACAGTTAGATAGATACATATGTTTCCTATAGCCTTGTTCATTTTCATTCAACTTAATTAGATGTATAAATACACATGTTTTGTATAGTTGTGTATATATGTAAATGTGTATATATATATATATATATATATATATACAACTATCTATTACAAAGATAGATACATAAGTTTCCTATAGCCTTGTTCATTTACATTCAACATAATTAGATGTATGCCTTGTTGGCTCTTCAATTACAAAAACCCAAACTGTCACTAACAGTAACATGATGGAATATGTTGTTTGTATTCAATCCATACTGTTGTTTCAAGTTACAAACATTCAAAACAAAAAAGTTAAAACATCATTTGGAATCCATCAAAAACTTCACAACAAAAATGTAGCAACCAAACATTCAAATCAATCGAAAAAGGTAGGAAAACTAAAATTTGATGCCAAGCTATCTTGTGAGTTCGAGGTGGCTTGTGACAGAGAAGGACTCCAAGATTGAGTTGGTTGCATTATGTTTGCGGTAGATGAGGGTTGATAGGACTCTAAACGAGGACTCCAACTCTGAAATGGTTAGGTAATGCTTGGACTAGGTGAGAGTGTATAGGACTGTGAATGAGAAGGACTTCAACTCTGAAATGTTTGGTTGGTAGCTTGGGTAGGTGATGGAAAATATTGGGGGCATTGAATAGACATGAAATTTGTGAAGATCCTATGGCAGTCAGGTAAGGGATTTAAAGGGTGGCTAAGTCACCTCTCCTTTGCAACATTTTCTTGTGCCTTGTCCAAATCTTTTTCCCTTTTTGCAACTTCCTTTTCTCTCCTTTGCTCCTCCCTTTTTTTGTCATTCTTTTGCAGCTCCTTTTTAGCCTCTGCTGCTAGTTGTTGCTTTTCCTTTTCAATTCTCGTAAGAGCCTTTGCCTCCAATTCTGCAATCCTTTGTATCTTGTGCTTTGCAAGTTGTTGCTTCTTCCTCAATTTCAGTTCTTCTAGTTCCTTCTTCTTTTCCTCTTGCTCACTTAGCAATGCCATGTAGTCATCAGCAGTTAGGAGTTGGGATCCTCTTTGCAATTTGATCCCACGATCAACTACCTTATTAGACTTGTCTTTCACTACATGAACCAATAACTTCAATAACTGTGAGATGTGTGAAGTTGGTTGGCCTCCCAAAGGCTCAATCAAATTGACATTATTTGTTTCAGGCACCTCACTATTTGTAGCATCTAATCCATCTCCTAACTGCTCACCGTCACTATCTCTCCAATTAGCATAGAAATGAACTAACGTATTTGGACCCATGTTGTGCAATGGAGATGGCATTGTAAGACTTTGGTATTCCTCCACATGCATATTAATACCAATATTACCAACACCATCTAACAGCTAGGAGGGTTGCTCAGATGGAGTTGGTAGGGAAAGAGAGATATCTCCAATACTATTCTGGTCTCCCAATACTCCTGATTGAAGTGGTTCATTGGAATTTGAAAACAACAAATTGAAACATGTAAGTTTGAGAGTAATTGAAGAATAAGCTAACGATTCATATAATTGAGTTGATTGGAAATGAAGATGGGTAATTGCAAAACATACTAACCATGCATCACACTTTGCTGATCTCCAACTTCTGCTGTTCCATTAGAACACTCACCCTCATTCACTAGAAAACCATTGTTGGATATGCTTAGAATGTTTTTAGTAGTTGATGCTTCCTCAGGGGCAGCAAACTGGAAAGACTCACTAACCCTCATGTCATTTTCCAAAGAATTTTGATCAAAGGGCCAAATACCTGTCCCCTTGAAGCTAATTGTTATGTTTGAAACAGTCAATGACTTTTGAAAAGCTAGGCTACCAAGTGTTGCCAAATTTTCCCTTCTTATCTCTAGATTTGGATGTCTAATACTCCAATCTATTCTTTCCTTTTTGAAGTTAGAATTGAAAGACGAGAAAACACTCACATCAAGAGGCTGCAACTTGTGTGATGTGTGGGCCAGTAGGGTGAGCAAGTCAATACCAAGCGCCCTTGCTTCAGTAATGGTAGAGAAGGCTACATGGCTGCCATGGCCATCAAATATCAAGAGGTGTCTATGGTTGGGCGTGCAACCCCCAGGTATTTTCATAGAAAATAACTTGAGCCATTTGATAAAAAGCTCTTTTTTCATTCATGCGTGAGGTTGAACAATCGTCAATGCTCCTACCTCATAGTTGGCTATGTAGTTTTGCACATGATTTTTGATTTTGAACAAATAAAAAACTAGAAGTTTCTGACTTGCAATGTTTACACATGATATAATAGTGATCCAATCTCGAATCTTTGGGATAATGTAAGCAACACTTCTAGTGCCTTTGTTGGCAAGAACCTTTATATTACTATTTCGGCCAGCTTGCAACCCTATCTCATCGCAGTTCCAAATCCTCTGTGGTCCATAATTCCCTGCTGCATATGCCTTCTCCAATGTGTCATAGAAAGCACTTACAACTGTAGGCCTAAGATTTATAACATGGCATCTGTCTTGTCCTTGGGTTGTTCTCAAGCATAGATTGGGATGCCTTCTTTTGAATCCCGTCCACCAAGACTTGCCAGGAAGCCCATTCTTAAGGGATTATTCCTTGATTTGCATATTTGGGCCACTTCTATTTTGAGATTAACAATCTCCAAACCATGGCCAACAACAAGCATCTCCTTACTCCATTCAACGATCAATGACTCTTTGTCCTCAGTTAGGATTGTCGGGGGCCCTTTCCTTCTACTAGTGGTCACACCACCCAACCAATTTGACAATGTTGTGGTTGGAATACCCCACTTTTTGGCTGTACCTCTAGTTGACCACCTGTTGTCTTCGACATCTACAAGGGCACAGTCCATGTCAACCATGGTCCATTCCCGCCTCGGTGCAAACTTTTTGGTTGATACAGCTGGGTTAGCTTGGAGTACAGGTTCGGTTGGCTACTCCACAACAATTTCTACCTCCTCCTCACTACTTGATTTTTTAGTTGGCTGGTGAATAGGAATCACAACGTCCTCCTCATTGCTATGTGGAAGATGCACACCTCTCTTGTGTGTAGACATAGTTGTCCACCTTTTCTTTGGTACAGGTCTCTTTGTTAAAGGTTGCCTGGTATTTGCTGTCACTTTTTTCTTCCTTTGCATTGAACCAACATAGTGATTAGTAAACAACATACACTTATAGTTGTTACAATGAAAATAATGATACCAACTAAAAAAGAAAATTCATACATGTGATAGTGAGTGTAATTGGAGAACAAACTAACCATGCCTCTAATTGAGTTGATTTCAAATGATGAAGGGTATGTGTGCAATGAAACAAGCAATGCATGGTATACAATCATATGACCAAGTCTACCTCTTATAAACATTTGGGTGATCATGTTAAACCATTCCTTATACAACATTATGATACCAATATATATCAACTTGAAACAACAATATGGTACAACTCATAGAGCATTATGATACAAATATATATAAACTTGAAACAACAGTATGATGCAAATATGCATATCTTCAAAGAGCATTACAATACAGGAAAGGGTTTCAAATATTTCTATCATATTGCTGTTTCAATTTGTGTAAATGTTTCATAATGCTGTTTGAGAAATGGTTACCATAGAGTCACTTTAATTGCAGAACAAACAAAGCATACATCTAATTAAGTTGAGTGTAAATGAAGAAGGGTATAGGAAACTTATGTATTTATCTATCTCTGCAATATATATATCTTACTGTTGTTTAAAGTTATTTATGTTGTTTCATAAATGGTTATAACATAAGTAGGAGTCAACCACTATCACAGTTGGTTGTAAGGGAGAGGGGTCGACATTTATAATCAGTTAAATTGAATTTTTTTTAGCAAAACATACACGTAAGGGAGAGGAGCTACGTGTGGGCATATGAGCCGATTGTGGGTATAGTTTTGGACATATGACATATGGTGGATATGGTATGTGATAGCCTAGTATAGGAAACATGTATACGCTATATGAAATTTTTTTATAACATAAGGAGGAGTCAACCATTATCACAGTTGGATGTAAGGGAGAGGGGTTGATATTTATAGACACTTTTATTGAAGAACAAACAAAGCATACATCTAATTAAGTTGAATGTAAATGAGCAAGGGGAAAGGAAAACATATTAACATGTATTGCATCTAAGTTTGCTAGGATGAAGACACATAGGAGCTTTTTTTCCCTACAAAGAATGTAGTGAAGTGGTTAAAATTCATGGCATTTGCCATGAAATTAAAATTCATATTTTCCATTCATTTATAAGTCATGGTATTTGCCATGGATTTTATACCACTTCTGACTACATGCACTACAGGGAAAGAGTGTTTTGATTCTAACTGTGATGATGGATGACTCCTACTTATATTATAACCATTTCTCAAACACACTGAAATATAACTTCATACAACATAAAAATTGGAAATATATAATTTGATATACATATATTTGTACATTTTGTTTATATATTTAATCATATATGTGTGTGTGTGTGATGCCCCAAATTTTGTTCTCTAACATAAGTATGAGTTAGCCATTATCACAGTTGGCTATAAGGGATAAGGGTCGATGTTTACAATTAGTTTAATTGAACAACTAACAAAGCATACATCTAATTAAGTTGAAAGTAAATGAAGAAGGATATGGGTAACTTACGTATCCATCTATCCCTGCATTATATATATATATATTTTGCAGAGATAGATAGATACGTAAATTGAATGTAAATGAACAAGGATATAAGTAATTTATGTATCTATGTATATATATATGTATCACAGTGCTATATCAAAAAGGGTTGGAAAAAATTGAACCTATTGCTGATGAACTGAATAGTATTATATAAATTTCTGGATGTGCAATATATATATATATATATATATATATTGCAGAGATATAGATAAATGAGAAATTTTCATGAAAATGAACAAGGCTATATGAAACATACGTAGATATATATATGTATGTATCGTAATGTTGTATTGGAAAGGGTTGGGAATATTTAAACCATAATAGTAAGCTTTAAGGGAGACTGGCCGATGACAACATAAAGTATGGCTATGAAAATTAACAAGGTTTTGATTCATTTAAATGTAAATGGACAAGGCAATTTCACACAATAGTATATGGAATGCAATTTGTATTATTGTGAAGGTAGGTATTGAGACTTATCGTAGAAGCTAAAGGAGGAGACTGCATCATTTTGGAGGAGGTAATTGTCGCTCAACAATATGCAGTAGATATTGAGAAATTTAAATTTCTTCAGTTGTAACTTGCATCACACAACTGAGGATTGCTTGCATAAATAGGTTTATAGAATTTGAATTGGTAGCAAGTGGATAATTTTGAATTCTGGGAGGGAATTTGATCTGCATTCAATGGATTAATGGTAGAAGTGATAGCTTCATGGGTATGTAGGATTTTTGGATGGTGATTTGAAATGATATTAATATTTTTTTGAATTCTAACCAATTTTAAATTTTTATTATGATTATTGTTTTTTAAGTTGATTTGTAAATAATAGTCTAATAATTACATGTTTTAATGAAAAATTACAATGCATAGTGAGCCCGAGAGTTCATGTTTTTCAATTTTGCAGGAAAATTTAGAAAAAGATTGATTAATATGGACAAGTTCGAGAATCAATAGTTTGTAAAAAGAAGATGAGAAATGGAACATGTTGAAATGTATTTTGTTAAAATATATTTGGAACTAAACCAGTTGGCAATGTCTTCCATACATGTCAACTCACTTTTAATGCAATAAGACATATTTTGGATAATAAAATATCCCTTTACAACAACCTTTTATCAAGAAGGTGGCAAAGATTATTTATATTGTGGAAATAGTTTTATCATGATGCATTCACTTAATATTGTGAAGGTAGCAAATAAATGTCAAGTTGCATTCACCTACTATTGAGAAGGTGGAAATAAAAAAGTCTACCTATGATAGGACATATTTTGAATTTAATATGAATTTGTCATATCATATTTAAAAGCTTTTTAGAAATTTTCTTTGGCATATATATTGCCCAACAGTGGGCCCTAGGATGTCCAAATCTATACCCATGATTGGTGCTTGACCCACGATCAACTCCTCTCCCTTAGTTAGATTTTGATGATAGAAAAATATTGTAACAAATGTTAATAGATAATTTGTCATTGTTTTGTATCTTTTTAGATAATTCATATGATCTTTGACTCATAAAATGTATTGTTCATTGTTTTAGTTTAGATTCACATAGGTGCAACTGATCTTTTTGATTGTAGAAGTTATCTTTTGTGTGCAAATTACCTTATAACTCACACATATTATCTTGTTGGTTTCAATAGTTTGCAACTTTTTTGCCTCGCTTTTTTGATATATGTGCACTTCTAAGGAGCAACAATGTCTAGAAACACCTTTTAGAATTTGTTAGATCACAATGATCAACTTCTCCTTAGACAAACCCTTGGATGAGTTGAATTTAAAACTCTAAGAAAATATTCAAAGACAACAATCAAGCATAGAGTGGAACTAGGATAGTGTTCTCCAAATACTCTTATTTATGTGCTAAATTCATTAATTAAACTCTAGATTTCTCATTTGATTCCTAGAGGATCCTCAATGTCCTAGATTATGTCAAATGAATGAGGGAATGTATTTAAAATACATAAAGATGATATAATAAGTTAAGAATACTTCTCATTAATTAAAGTACATCAATTGATTCTCACAGATTTAAAGGGAAACTTCTAGATTTTTGTAGAGATTTTGATAGGATGGTTTCTCCAGCTTGCTTGATTGCTGCACTCAAATTAACTTATAACATATATCTCAATTTATTGTAACACATATATTTTGTGATTTCACTAATAAGTTTTTTTGCAAGAGTCTAAGATAACCTTGAGGATATAGTTTATGATAGTAAATTCCAAGCATCACATTCCCCTTCATGGTGTTAAAAGACTAATTTCTAATATGCTCTTGAGTTAAATATTCAAATCTATATTAACCTATTAATAATAAAAGTGTTGGTATTGCCACTTATACTATGCAAGGATGGAAGGGACTATTGTTTCATTGAATGTGATAAATGACTATACTTATATAAATTGCAATCTAATAAGGACCACCTCTTCCACTACTTTTACAAACTACTAATTTACTTACAATAATCATTTATATGTCGCTTAACAAGGAAAATTAGGGATTACTAAATGTGTCATCATCCTATTTTTTTAAAGATATTTACTTTTCCAAAAATGGAAGAACAAGATTGTAAGTTTGTATTTCATATTTGTTAATTATTGATGTGTATTAATCAACAAAAGAGAAAAAAAATCAAACAAATTACCAAAATAGTTGATCTAGATTAAAGACTCATTTTTCTATATATATTTTTTCTTTTGTGTCATTTCAATGATATCTTTCTTCACTAAAATTTCTAATGGAACAATTGTACCTTCAACTGGTTGTTTATTTTCCCCCTTTCTTGCTCAAATGTTAGGCATTAAGAGTCAATGGAGAATTGTAATGCCCCGCCATGCAACCCTAGAGGAAGTTGCAATTTACTACTCAAACATACTTTTTTTTTTTAAAGTATAAATAACATGCAAGATCACTATCCATTGCCAACAACCTCTAAGGTCACGAGACTGAGATTACTTAAAACCCAAACAAGAAACATGAAATGACACATCACATTTAATTACTTAACAAATTAAATACCCATACTTCCAAACATGATAAATTACATCAAAGGCATAAGAGATGCCACATGATTCCAATATTATAATTTACAAAATGATTACAAAACTCATTCCACGAATGAGGTAATTCTAGAATACAAGGTTACAAATTACATCTTCCACCTCGATACAAAGAGGGGTAATAAATTACACTAATAACAGAAAGGAATAAAGCATGAAGTACTTGATCCCACGAGCTCTCCAGCTGGAAATCTCATCCACACGAACAAGAAGATGACCCAACAGATTAAGGTGCATGTTCCACCCAACCATGTGATACCCAAAGGGTCACCCCCCGTGCTAGGAGATAGTAACAAGGAATTCCTATACAAGACCATCCACACCTAGACATAGGCTAACTCACACTGACACAACCAAACACGTGAACCAAACATCCATAAAGATAACACAAGTACAACTCAAATATCACTAACACAAGTCACATTGCTTCCAGAAAAGAAAAAGATCGAGTATGATAAAAAGACCATACACATAAAACCAAATACCAACTGTTGTCATAGAAAGAGTGTCATCACATAGTTCGTCATGGGATCTCCTCTGGGAATCTTCCTAGGCTCTAGCCCCCACTATGGGTTATCCTGGTGGCCTCTACCGAATCCCGACACCCATACTCACTCATGCGGAATCGAATACCTCTCATAAGGACAAGATAGATGACCTTTCCATTCCAGGCCTTCTCGTCTCATCCCAAGTCTATACAAGCCCTTGGGTCCATGAACGAGGCTCAATTATCTTAATTAGTGTGAAATACTACCTAACTTCTAAGTACATTAATTTAGATATCACTTGATTAAACCACTTCTGAGGGTTTCCCAGTTTACCTCTTTGGGCTCTGGCCCCTAACAGAAGCCACTCTTCTACTTGAAAACAAACCAACCCGGAACCAAACAACAAGGATACCAAAAGGAATACAATAAGATAAACGATCACTCCAACTCTAGGAGGAACATATAATGAAAATCCACTCTAACACAGGAGGCAACAAAGAACATACTCCACTCCTTCCAAAGGAGGCACAAACTATCCTCGTTCGTGAAAACTGGGTAAAACCACAAGATACAACCAACGCCCTACCCAAGGTAATACAACGGTTGACTACATAATGACAACCCACATAAATAAATGAAACCCCATCTAGAAGACTTACAAAAACAAATCACTTCCAAAAAGAACAACTTAATCAAAGAGTTCCCTAGCCTCTAGAAGCAAACTCAGTACTACCAAAGTACACTCATAAATATACAACATAACAATATTGCCCATACAATACCAATATGAATACACTTAAACCAACAATCGTATAAATACACGTTCTTTAAAAACTAAGGATGTCTTTCAACATAACGATCTTTTCTCATAAACAAGAACCACAGTCCATAAATGCATCAAACACTTAATCTTTTAACTATACATATACATTCTAGACATTATAATTTTTCATGAACCTTGTCTATTCCTTGCAGTATAGAAAGCAACCATCCTTCCCTATTCACCATTTAAGGCAGAAGAATATAAGAACTTTAAAGAACATTCTACCCATTATAATAACATCATAATAAAATAACTCTTTTCTTTACACACATTAAATATAATCAACTTTGCTCCCAATTATAATCCATATAACTTAACTACGTACATGATCCTCACATTTAACAAATCATTAACAAGAACTTCAAGGTTCCATTAAATCAAACAAGTCATTGAAAACACATTAACCATAAGCATTTTGGTTGCAACCCTAACCTTTAACAATAATTTAATCATTGCACTAACCTTAATTTCCAAAATACAATAGCACTAGTTTTAAAAATCAAAACTCACATAAACAATATCTTCATTGCCCAACACCGAAAACGAAAGAAAATGTCATTCAGGAAGCATTTCAGGCAACTAAATAACCTTTGCTAGGGTTTCCTAAATCCAATCAACTCAATCAACGTTTCTTGCGATTTGCTCAAAAGTAACTAAAATTACACTCACATCGTTGAGAAACTTAAAATTGATGATATAGCTTTGTGTTTCTCAATCATACTAAAACGTCAAAATCAACTTTGCTAGATAAAGTCATCTGATAAAAAAAAACAACAATTTTTTTTATTTCGACTACAATAATGAATAGTCACCTTAAAATAATCTATATTTAAATATAAATACATATATTAAATATATGGCTAAAAGTATATACTTGGTGTATATACAATACATATACATATATATTTAATATATGATTATTATTTAAATATAATTATTTAAAATCAAATATTAATTTTCCAAACCAATTATTAAATTAGTAAATTACTAAACAAAATTTTATTTTAAAATCATATTATATTATAATATATATTAATGTAATATATATATACATTATATATAATATAAAATACTATATATAATGTATATATATTATATTATATATAAATATAATATAAAAATAAAATAAAACAAAATTTAAAATTTAAAATTTAAAATAATAAAAAAAAATTGCCACATGGGCTGCGACCCCCACAAGCGAGGAGGACGCACCATAGGCGCCCAACCTCCTTAGTGGAGGTTGCGCCTAAGGCAGCCCTCCCTTGGGGGTTGGGTGCGCAGCCTTAGCCCCTCCCCACACAAAAACATAACTTAATTTAAAAAAAAAAAAGTAATTTTATTTTATTATTTACTAAAAAAAAATAGAGCAGAAAAACCCTCTGTTCTGGTAATTTCCAGAACATGGTTTCTGAGTTAAAATTTTAACAAAACCATTCTTTCCAAAGAAAATAAAATAGATTCATTAGGCACAAAAAAAAGTATACAGAATATATATATAGAACCAAACATAAAATCTCCATTTTTAGTCAAGCTGTGCAATTGCACAACAAAATTTTGCAACAAGAAATAATTTTTCCAACACAAAACTGGGTTTAAATTTTAGTTTGAAATGATATTTTCTGTTGGTTCCCTTTCAATTTTTTTATTTATTTTCCTCATTGATTGATTCTTTCCTTGTTTTCTTTTCCATTTCATTTCTATTGCAAGAATCTATCTTTGTTTCCTCTTCCATGATTTCAAAGAAGTTTCCAGATTTGTTTTCTAAACTTGTATACAAATTGAAACCAAAATTCCAAAACTTCAAACATTTTAAAACCAGAATAAAACCTGTGATTAATAACTTGAAGAACAATTTGATGTTGAGTTCCTTGCAGATTCCACTCCACCATTCCATCCCAAGATCTCCACCTTCAAACCAAGATTGAAACCAAAAACGAAAAACCCAAAACCCTATTTTCTTTTTGCAACCAAATTTTTTTCCATCCCAAAACACAACCAGAAATCAAAATAAAACCCCAAATGAAAATATCTTATCTCCCCCAAATTCAAATTCAAATTCAAAACTCAAATTCAAATGAAATTGCAATTCAAATTCAATTTCTAATTCAAATTCCAATTCAAATTAAATTTCAATTTCAATTTCAAATTCTAATTCAATTCAATTTCAATTCTTCACAAATATCTTTCCCAAAATAGTCAACTATTTCTAAAAAATATCTTTTCCACCCCAAAGTCATTGCATTTGAAAACATTTCTATTTCTAAATAATTTAAAACAAAATACCAATTCCAAATAGATTTTAATGCATTTTAACATTTTCTTTTCAACAAAGGAATTTAAATCCTTTAACACTTTTAAATTCGAAAGAACAGCTTAATTAATTCACACAATTAATTTAATTAATCAATAAAATAAATCTAATCCAATATTAGATTATTTTATTAATTAAATTAAATTAATTAATAAAGTAAATAACATTCCTAGCATTACAACCAAATATATTTAAGCCATAGATTAACAACACAAGCCATTATAACTTGAATTTAATTAAAGACCAAGGTGACCTGGGCAACATAAAACAACCAAACTCGACTACAACCCGACGACACACTGTGACTAGGGTGACGACTTGACACAGAAAGCTAGCTACTATCTCCCAATCGATTACCGTTGGTCAATGGACACGCTCAGACCTGTGAAACTAGGTGGAGTCGATGTCATGTACCTGCAGTCCTGCAACCAAAATGAGTGTCGAACATGCATATGATATAGTAGACACACCGTGAAGGGGAAATCGCGAAATCATAGGCGCTCACATGTGAGTGATGTAATTTCGTCCCCTTCACAAATACAGTATTACTAACTGACGAATCTAACATCAAAGATATAATCAAAAGCATAAAAGCATCTTAATTTCAAATATCTGCTAAGCTAATTCAAAGCATGCCTTAACAATAACATCTGAATAAAATACCATCACATCAAAATATAACATTAACATCGCTTAACTGCCAACAATCAATTAACAACCGAGCATCTTAATTTAAGTGTTAACAAAAACAAGACATTACATAGAAAAATATTGTCTGATCAACAGAGCACAAAATGGAGGGGTTTTACAAGAATATCAACATGAGTTAATGGAGAATATCAACATAATGTCAAAGATATGTGAGTTTTTTTTTATTGAGATGATTTGAGAATATAGTATTTGAAGTCAATTTTTTTTTTTGATCAAGTTTCCTACTCTACATTACAATTGTTGAAGGAGTAAAAATTTGAGTAAGTATAAATGCAACTCCTACTTTGAGTTAGAGCATAAAAGAAAGGTAAATAAAGATACCAAATTGTTGATCTAGATTGAAGGCTCATTTTTTTTAGATTACAATTTTTTTTTCTTTTTTGTCATTAAAATGATATATTTTTTAATTAAAATTTCTAATTAAATAATTGCATCTTTTATTAATTGTTGATTTTTCCCATTTCCTGCTCAAATGTAAGGAATTAAGAGTTAGCATAGAATATTAATATATTATCAAATAATTTGAAAAAATCTATTGAGACATGGTTTGAGAATAGAATATTCGAAGTCCAAACAATTTTTTTACTCTTCATTTTTTCTACTCTACATTTGTATTGTTGAAGAAATGAAAATTTGATAGTGTAAAATGAACTCTTACTTCAAGTTAAAGCACAAATGAAAGGTTAATAAAATGAAAACTGAAACAATCATTATACCTTCCATTATTACTTTTGATTACTCCAAAGTGGTGTGTTTTGATGATATTGAGTTATTTGTTGGGTCACTCTTGAAGACTCCTCAATGCAATAACATATAACTACAACTGTTATTCATTGTGGAAATTCTTGAGGATAGCCTAGATTTATGGTTTGAGTGAGAGATCTAAAGCTTGCTAATTTTTTTTTAAATTTTTTTATTATCTTAGATTAGATTATGGATAGTTTATTTAAATCTTTTATGGGTTGTGAGAAGCTTACAAGTGTAAATGGATAAAATATGGATTGAGAGAAATGGAGAGTTGGGATTATTTTAAATTAAATTAAGGGTGTAGATTGAAACCTCTCACACATTTGTGATAAGAATAATGGGAATGTGTGATTTTAATGATCACATGTGAATGCATAATTTGACAAGTAAGAGGTCTCATAGATGTGTGAGAATCAAACATGTGAAATGGAGGGTGGAGATCTTCTTGAGGTTATGGAGGGTGGAGATTCAAACTTGATTTAATTTTGGATTGAGAAATGGATGGATATGATTAGTTTAGTTGATTTGATGGATATGATTAAATGCTAGTTTGAATTTGGATTGATAACTTCAATTTATTTTGATTTTAAATCATGGATGTGACATGTTATCTCACTGATGGAGATTTAAATTAGGACTTAGGTATTTAGGCTAATTAATCAAATAATTAGACTATTTAGTCAATTAGGGGGCATGGATGTAGGATGTTAGTTTAATTAAATAAATATGATTTATTTAAATAATTGGGTGATGGATGGAACGTTAGAGGATAAGTCCTAGTTAATTAAATAAATAGAGTTTATTTAGATAATTAGAGCCAATATGATGAGAATGTGGTTATGAATAGGATGTTATGTCTATTGAAAGTGGTGGAAATGGTGAATTTACATGTGTCATTATGAAGTGGTTAATTTAATTTTAGTTTTCTATAATAGTAATTGATGTATTATTCTTCAATAATGGATCATGATCTATGTTATAGAAGTAATTATTTATTCTTGTAAATATTATGAGAGTTAGTGTTGAACATGTTATGCTTTTAATTTTGTGACACCTTGATTCATTCTTTCTAAAGAATATAGGTGATTCATTAAAACTATATATATATATATATATATGCACACACACAGAGACACACATATATCTATGCATATATGTATATATGTATATATGTACATATACATATATATATGTACATATACATATATATATATATATGTACATATACATATATATGTATGTACATATACATATATATGTGTATATGTACATGTACATATATATGTGTATATGTACATGTACATATATATGTGTATATGTACATGTACATATATACATATATATATATCTATGTATATGTACATATATACATATATATATCTATGTATATATACATATATACATATATACATATGTATATATGTATATATGTATATACACATATATGTATATACACATATATGTATATATACATATATGTATATATACATATATATATACATATATATATACATATATATATACATATATACATACAGACACACACACACACACACACACATATATATATATATATGAACTCTTAATATTTGAAATCAATGCTTAAATTTGATGGTCATGTCGCCATAGTACTAAATTTTTGTCATAAATAAATTAAAATTTTAGAAATATTGTATCAAATGAAAGGGGGAGGTTTTGATAGAATGTAAAAAAAATAACTTGTAGTTGTGTGTGTATATATGTATGTACATGTATGTATGTATCCATGTGTGTTTGTGTATACATACATACATATGATACACCATATCATTTGAATGAAAAATATGAATGGATAACCATCACTATTGCTTAACATGTAGGGAATCTCATAAAATATAGGCCCTCCTTGCAATGAATAAATCATTATATGTAAAATACTAGCTTGAAAGGGATGACAATTTAGGTTTTTCTATTTTAGGGTTTTAACTTTTTAACTTTTTAAATTTTTTAAGGTTTTATAAATTAAATGAAATGTATGGAAAATCAATAAGAAAAAACCTATAAAAAATGATAAAATAAATAAAAATAAAATAAAAATAATATTTTACTAACCTAAGCTAAGAAATTTGAGGAAAATGAAGACATAGACTATGAAAATAAGTCAAAAAGACATTCAATTGAACCTACGGAATGTTATCAACTAGAAGATTCCTATTGATGTTGTCCAAGATATCATTTTATTTTCTAATCCTATGCCATGTCTATCTCTATCCTTTACATTTAAAGGACTAAAATAAATAGGTTTGTATATTTAGTTTAGAGTTATGTTAAACTAATAAGTAATACTTTGATTGAAGGTGATAGCACATTTAGGTAAATAACATATGTTCATTCAAAGGCCCCTAACAAGTGGCATGTTGAACACCTTTGATTGAATATACTTCATTCAAGGTTTATTTTCCTTTGGAGATATTTTATGATTGTTGGCACCTAGGGGTCAATTTTGTTCCCTGTCATACAAGTGTGGCAAGGCTCTATCCTTCCATCCATTAGCACATGTTCCAAATCTCTAGTATCACCTCTTGTGTATTCTAGGAAAATTAGAAAGGATGCATTAAACCTTTTTTCATTATGAGAATTATCATTCTTAAACTTACTATCATTCACACAATTATGTACTTAATCCTATTTAGCTATTAATAGAAGTGATTTTTTTTTGCTCATCTCATAACATTTGACCATGTAGTAATTTAATATAATTTTTTTTAAAATTTCCATCTTACATTCTATAAAACATGATATTTCTAGGTGATTTATGTCACTTAAATAGGTTACATAGGTTGTTTTCCATGTATCTCTTGGGCTTGACTTAGGTTAGACTAAATGATACTAGAAACACCATTTTGATACCACAAGAAGCAATTTGAGATCTTAAAAATTAATCAAATTAAATGGGTTAAGATAAGAAGAGAAAAGAAAAAATACATCAAATTAATTATATTTGATGTGTTCTTGCAGGCGGGGGATCTCACCCGCAAGGGACTAGTCTCGCCCTAGCTCGCCTTAGTTACCCAAGGTAAGGGCTATTGGGCCGTTGGGCTGGGTTGTAGGGACACCCCTGTATATATATATATATATATATATATATATATATATATATATATATATATATATATATATATATATATATATATTTGATGAGATTACAAACAAAGTTAATTAATTTATTAAAATTTCTGTTTTTCCTTCTCTCTCATTTATTCTCATTCTTAAAACTAATATTAAGATTGGAAATATGAAACATTAATTAAAAATGTATCATATATATTGATGACAAATATGATAGTATAAACATGATTGTGAATGTGTAAAAATGATCAAGTAAAATCTCCACATTTATTATATAAAAAATGTGAATGTGGTTATACAATTTCAAGAATGTAGAATATGACTGTTGTGCCAATAATGTTTTTCTATGTTCTTTACTAAATTCCCACTTGAGTTGAAAATATAAACCCCATTTCCAATCATCTATTCATCTAATGACTTATATGACAATCCTCAACACACTTATTTCTTCACTTTTTTAACTGCGAAATTACTGTCCTATTAAACACCATCAGAAAATAGTGATCAAAACTTGGAACTTCAATCTGATTAGTTAATTTCGCTTTCCATTTTTTATATAAATCTTCCAAAGGTGCTTTCTGAGACCGAATAGACAATAATTGAAAAACACAACAAACAAACGAGTTCTAGATAAAGCAGGAGAAAAACTCTGCCGAAAATAATTATTATTAATACAAAGCAGTAAGTGGCACTAGGTAGAGAGCTGCACATGTCAGTCCCTCTGCAGTGTGCAGAAACAACAGAGAAAAAACCATTAAAAAAATAATTTATGGTACAACGTTTCCCCTTCCTTTGCCAAGCTGAAGCAGAAGCTCAAGGATATCCTTTATACCCATACCCATACCCATACCCATTTCTCTCATCTCGCCTATTGTTTCTAAACGCACAACACCCCACAGAATAAACCACAACCAGAGCAATGAGCACCACAATATTGATAATAACAATCTTACGCCAGTCGTGCTTCAAGTTTGCAAGCACACCCGCCTTGCAGGAGTTACAGCTATAGCACAGTTGATCCTCATCATTACTCCACCTGCTACAGTCCACGTCCGTTGAGTTGCTTCCTGTGGATGTGGAAGTCCAATAAGTGGCGTTCACATACGAAAAGTTGCACGAGCTTGGAGGCTTGCAGCAACCGGACTACAAAATTCGATTCAAATTTCACATGTCATTAATACAGGGAGATTCAAAATCGTAGTACTCATAAGATGAAAAAGGGAGGAGGGAACTCAAGTATTCCATAGTTACAATATTTAAGAAATAAGATAAAATGGAGATTTCTGGCGTGGAAGATCAAGTGAATTACCTGAATTGGGGATAAATTCCTTTTGTAGAACTGCTCTGCAACTTCGTTGACCGAATTATCGGCCAGACTTTTACATACTTTGGCGTCCTGAAGGCAGCTTTTGATTTTGTTCCAGTTGCTGCTCTTCTCCACTCTCTTCTGCAGCCAGTTTGAGTAGTCCCCAAGTCGATACTCTTTGTAGCCTTTCCCCGAAACGGACTGCCCGGCGCCCTTATTTGTGACGACGAAGGCGAAGACAGTGAAACAGAACAAGAGCAGAATGAGAATAAACATAACGGCCAGGTAGAACCACATGAGCCATGTGATTCTGCAGCAGGCGCCCACCAAGCCGGCGAGAGAGACGAGCATGAGAAAAGCCCCGATGGCAATCACAGGCCATTGAAGAAACTTCTCGCAGTCAGTGTCTGCCTTCGCTGCGAGCCATATTCCTCCGCCCAATATCGGGACGGACAGCACAAAAGTCGCAAAATTAAGTAATCCGATGACGTTGTTGCTGAAACGAACCATTCTGAAATATCTCCCAACCAAGAAAAAAAGAATTGAAGCAGTGCGTGTGTAAGAAGAATGTATGATAATTCTGAAATGAAATGGGAATGCAAGGCGGTTATAAAGCCGAGCAGGGGAAGAGATGAAATATCGGTACTCCCGTGGTTGCGTCTCCGCGTTTGTTATGGTGCAGGACTTTCTTCCGCGTTTGTTATGGTGCGGGACTTTCTTTGGGGTTTCCTTCAGACCGCACATTTTATGTCTGTCCTTGGTGGAAGGCGAGTCGAGGCTTTACTGAGAATGGCTTAGAACTCTATACTAATGAAGAAACGATTTAAAAATGAATAAATAACGTGGAGAATGTGATAGGTAGATGAACACATTGCTTGCAAAGTCCATGGGAGTGGGACCCTTTATTATATTTTCAACGAGGACATTAACTTCGTTTGTTTTCTGTTAATTCACACGCTTTCTCATTTTCACACTTTCGGGGGAATTTATTTATTTATTTATAATTTATTTGAATCTAATATATTTGGTTCATATTAATAAGAGACTCGGTAAATTAAATATTGATTTAGATTAATTAGTTATTGGTGATTGTTGTTATGTAGAATTAAATTATATTAAAAATAATATTTAGTTAAATTTTGACGATAAATAAATGTTGTGTAAGATGTTAAGAGAGTTTATCATTGTTTCATATTTTTTTATATAATTCAAATAACAATCTTTGATTCATAAAACGTATTACTTATTGTTCTCATTTGAATTCACATATGTGCAATTGATCTCTTTGAGTGTAGAAGTCATCTTATGTGTGCAAATGACCTTATAACTCATGCATTTGATCTCAATGATTTCAATAGTGTGCAACCTATTTACCTCCCTTCTTTGATATATGTGCACTTCTAAGGAGTGGCAATGTTTACTAACACCTTTTAGAGTTTGCTAGATCACAACGGTCAACTTCTCCTTAGCCAAACCTTTGGATGGGTCGAATTTACAATTATAAGAAAAGATTCAAAGACAATAATCAAGCATATAGTGGACATAGGATGGTGTTCTCCAAATACTCTAATTTATGTGCTAAATTCACAAATTAAACTCTAGATTGCTCATTTGATTCATAAACAATCCTCAATGCCCTAGATTGTTTCAAATGAATGAGGGAATGCCTTTAAATAAAAATAATAATTACACAAATTTGACATAAAATGTGTTAGGTTGACTTATAATGATTAGTGAAATAGCCAACCAAGTAAGAAATTTAAATTTTAAAATTTCATAGTGATGTAATCAAACCTATAATTATGTTGGATTCACACTTTTTGATCTAATCCAAGATGAAGAATAGTGAACTTGTAGATCACGAATGGAGCTCTAATTTTAGCGATGATAAAGATCAAGATATTAGTTGAATTATATATGGATATGCCAATTGTAAGCTAATTATTGTATAACACACCTTGATCAAAGTGGGAAAAAATAAGGGAAAAGGTTTGGGTATGTAATTTTCACCACAACACCAAGTTCTATTTAATAATTTTTAATCTAATAAAAAGTGACGGGCTTAATAATTTAACAATACATGTAGTATATAACCTAGTCAGTCATTGGCTCATCTCCCTTAGTGTGTCAAGTTTTATCCTATCCATCAAAATAAAAAGTGTAGGTATGTGTGAACATTAAATCAAACACAATTATATACCACGATGAGGTTGAAAAGGGATTTAAAAAAAAAAATCATCACTAAATATCTAGTTCAACAACACTAGAAATTTAATTAAGATCTAACCTTTGAGCCTAATTAGAGATTGGGCTAAATTAGATGTCAAATATCAACTAAATATCCAACTTTTTGACAAACTCCACTTCAACAATATATTTAACAACTTTATATTTCTAAATTTTGACAAAAATAATAAGGTTTGTAGAGAAGGATGCCTAGATACTTGAAAACATAATTACAAGGTTTGGTTACCATATAAACCTAACTAGGGATAAATGGATGCACATGATTCCATTAACCATCTAATTATTATTGTGCACTTTTATGATCCAAACATCATAGGAGTACTCCACACCACCCACAAGTAAATACAATTTTTGAAACATTTAACAAGATTTTGGAGAATATCCTTTTAAAGGTATGTGATGTTGGTTGCAAATATTAAACCTAAAGTGTACCTATGGTCCTTGGGGCGTATTATACAACATCAAAGTGATTGGAAAGATACACATACTTTCAACTAACACTTGCAAATAAGGTAGCGTCTTGGTTATATTTTTATGCCTAGATTGTGAATTGTATAGATTTTCCATTTAGATGATTAAATTTCTATCAAATAATGCCTAAGTGAACTAGAATCAATCAAAGAAGATTTGTGGTTTAGATTA
This sequence comes from Sequoia sempervirens, assembly GCA_007258455.2. NCBI lineage: Eukaryota > Viridiplantae > Streptophyta > Pinopsida > Cupressales > Cupressaceae > Sequoia > Sequoia sempervirens. The sequence continues at coordinate 4,463 of VDFB02189236.1, read as the reverse complement.
ACACATTGAAACATAGAGGAAAAATCTATAGCATGAACACCATGTGTTAAACAACATGACTCTGACTAGGAAGCTTGGTATTACTATTGATAACTACTTTTAGAAGTACCCATGCAAGCTAAAAATCTTCTAGTTGAGTTCATATCTTATCATATCAAATGTTTATATAATTTTAGTAAAACCAAATGAAAACTCTATAAGTGATAAATTTAATGGCATAGACATTTGTAATCTTATGTTAAATGAACATACCATAAATATGTTCAATCTCTACTAGTTGTCTCTTTTTAAATAAGGTCTTCTAAAATAGTTTTTGGATCATTTCTTTCATTTCAAGTCTTTATATCCTTTCTAATATTTTATCTTAGCTTTGGTTTTCTTAAATTGATTATCTTTAAATTTATAGTTTCATGCAAGTGGCTTGCATGTTGCAGTATATTATGTTATTGATGTTATACATTTTTGCTATAACATTTTGGATAACATTGAATTTGACAAGTGTTTTAAAGAGAAATTTTGTAACCCTTTTTAGACTAAAGGAATATTGAATATTTTTGTAATACGTATGCATGCCCAAAAATAAAATAAAATTGTTGCATTATTCATCTCATAATGATGTAGTTCTTAGTGAAATGTATAAATCACTATATATCATTATATTATATAAGGTTTGGTTTTTTTTTTTTTAAATTTATTTTTATGATAATTAATCTATCTTTGAATCTATATCTAGGGATCCCATGAGTTAGTGCTACACTAAACAAGAATTCTAAATTTTTGAAGTGTGCTAAGTGTTTTGGAAAAGGTGTGTTGCTCACCTTGCATAATTTGCTTATGATGTAAAATTTAATTTATTTCTTGTGCACCTAGGGGATCTATGTATTCAATGCATCACATGGGTTAGGAATATTTGGGGCCACTTGCATGTTGTATGTAACACTAGCATAAATATTTAATATGGATTGTACATTGGGAAAATAAAATTTATGTTGGGAAAAATTAGTACCAATTGGGAAAACTTAGTATCAAAATGGAAATTTTTGTACAAAAAAGTAAATAAGGGGGACATGGTTTATGTAATACAACTTTTTGGTTTCATACATGATTTATTTTATAAATCATATGAGTAGTTGTTGGGGTTGGTTGCCATAACCCTTGTCTTGCTAACTATGGTTGATTGAAGATCTCTTTTAAGTTATATATGTGAGGAGATGAAGTGTGGACTAGGATGTGTGGTTACATGATTCTTATTTTCTTGTTGACATGGAGTGTGATTGGGAGTTTGATATTTTAGAAACCTTATATGGAGACTTTGCAAACTTGTATTATAATTTTTTTATTAGACAAAATATTGAGTGTGTGATTAGTTTTGGAGACTAGGTTTTCCCCTTGTGAGGAGTTTCTTTAGGTATATCTTGTGTCTCTTGATGCTATGTTTAATTATTATTTTGCATTCTGGAATCTAAATAATTGTTTACAAATTTATCTCTTGGGGTTATATGGAAATAGTTTATTATTGTTATAAAATTCCTTTCATTTGGTATTAAAGCGAGTGGTTGTTCACTTGCGGGAGGAGATCTTCTTAGTAATATTAATCTTTGGAAGGATTAGATTATTGCCCATAATTGAATCCATGGTCTTGTAGAAAACTAATGAAGGTATTTTGAAAGTTGTATGTGTGTGTTTACAAACTTTATTTGTTGTAAATTTCTAGGGTTTGATGGATACTTGGCAAGTAGGTTTTTAATAGGGCTCTCTCTATGAGGGTTTTTGGGTTGATATTTTCTAAATGTCTTATACACAAAAAAGAAACCTCACCATTGAGTCCAAAAGGCCCAAAAACCTATGGATCCATATAAAATACTATAGGGTAAACATAAAAAAAATTAGGCCATATTTGAAGTCATGGAGAAATTTGTTTGTCAAAGATTATGTATAACATATATGGATCCATATGGTTCACATGGTTGTATGTAGGGAGTATTTGACTAGATATCTAGAGAATATTTTCACTTATGCAAAAATTACATCTATAGGGTATATGTATGAAGAAAATAAAATAATTATGAAAAATAGTATTGTTTGCTAGTAGAGGTTGACACCATTGAGTACTATATATTTTTAAAAAAAGTGAAGCCCATGATCATATATTGTACCCACTTTTGGGTGTCAAGGAATAGCCTCTACTTACCAAGAAGGGATAGCTCTAGGTTATTTTTTACTCATGAGGCTAAGTATCTCAAGCCATGCAATTATTAGCTGGATATAACCGTAGGGTTGCTAATCTATAACTTTCACCAATGGTGTAGCTCGAGAACTTCCAACCCACCATCATCCTACCATTGAAAGTATTCCTAGAGAGGTTATAATTATTTGAGGGTATAACTTTCACCTAGGTAGTTTGAATTTCGTGTCCTTATTATCAATAAAACATTCTTTTAAGTACTACATTTTATAGTATTAGTGGGTTTTCTATATTTTACTACTTTTGATAGTTGGAAGCTAGTTTTCTCTCATTATTTTAATAGGTTACATCTTGTGCCAATGGTGTCTAATTTTGAACTTATTATGGGAAATAAAGATAATCTAGTTAACACTTCATAGTGGGAAAATCTTAGAGATGTTGATATGTATTTGCTCACTGATATGTACAACTGCTCAAGGACTGCATTCATAGAGTGAAGCCATGGATAACATAGCTTCACACGAAATTGGTCCAACTGTGGGATGATGGAGAATGAGATATCTAATGTTTTTGGTACTATTTGTGAAGGCAAGGTGATTGATCCCATTGTAGGGCAAGAAAACCGTTATACGTCTTGCTCCATGCTTTCGGCTTATCATATATATCTTGATAGAGTTCATGTAGAAGTAAGAATCCCTCGGTAATCACATTATCTCCACATACGGGATCTATTAATATCCCATTCAGGATTATCATAGATTCAGCTGGCTATGTAAAGAGGACCATCAGGTGCATGTTTAAGTATATCTTGTAAGGAGAAAGAAATGTCAAGAGGATTTTTAGTTCAACCCTTACAATGTTGAGTTTCAACCAATGTAACTAGACCATCGATGGCTTTTGTTCTTGTTGATCAGTATCCATCATGACTTTGTTGAATTGTATCTATGTTCTCATCATCCATGTCAACATTCATCACATCAGTTTTTGTAGTTTCACTAGCTTTGACAAATGAAATATTATGTTTTGGAAATGGGGTTGGTAAAAAATTACAAGTTTTGGTTAGGAGGCACAACAAACTTATTTCCTTGATCATTAACACCTCCAATGGAAAGTTGAACAGAATCAATAAGGTCTTGCACGAGATGTTTAAGAGGCTTAAAATGTTCCATATCATGTTCATTTTTTTGGTGATAATGGGAATAATAGTTTGATCTAAAGTTCAGAGGTAAAGGCTTATTGGGATTGGGTTTTTTAATAGGAGGCAAGGTAATGATTTGTTGTTCTAAAAGTTGTGACATTGTGTTATGAAGGGTATTGGGTAGGGGAGTGAATTGTCTTTTCAGGTCCCCATAGCTAAAGGGTATTGTTGCATTTACGATAACCACTTGGTTATTGGTATTTTGATTTGCTTGTTGAGGGGGATTAAGTTGAAGGAAACTTTTATTTTGTTTTCTAAAAGGTTGGTAATTGCTTTGGTTTGCGGACTCAAACTCCTCAGTTCGGCTAGAAGTGGAATTTGCATCATGACTACTAACTAAATTTTTATAATCATAGAGGGCGGTACACAAGTGCATGGAGGGAGATTTCATCATGGTAAGATTGTCTTATATCTTGCTTTGCAAATTTTCTATGAACATCAAGTTTGAAGGTGAGGATCGAGAACCTTGACATTGATTTGGGAAGAAAGCGATTGATAGTGTGAGATAAAGTCAGTTATCTTTTCTTCTTCTTTTTGCTTACATCTCATAAAATCAGCCAAGGTCATCTTAGGAGTCATATGCACTTGGAAATGGTTGAAAAATGCCTCAACAAGTTCATTGAATGAACGAATTAAGTTGTTCGACAACGAAGAAAACCATTCTAAGGTAGTATCTTTCAAAGATTTAGGAAAAAAATTATCCAAGAGTTTATCATCAAGGACAAAGTCACTACATAAGGTGGTATAAGCGTTAACATGGTTAGAAGGATCTCCCTTTCCCCCATATTTTTTGAATCTAGGCACCTCTACACCTTGTGGAATTAGTGTTCATAATATCTCCAATGACAATGGATTTCTTTTGACATAATATGTAGGTGGGCCATTTTGATTTTAGTTGATGGTGGAAATTTTTTTTTGAAGGAATGAAATGGTTTGGAAGAGTAGATTTATGAGAGGGTCATTGTTTGTGTTATGAGATGGAGGTGAAAATGGTGGAGGTGTGTATGTGTTCGAAGGACAAGTGAATGAAATGCTTATAGGTGGTAAAGTGGTAGGAGATATGATGTGCGATGCCACAAA
>VDFB02189235.1:0-16938 GCA_007258455.2 Sequoia sempervirens | reverse complement strand
AATTCAGAAGAAAAATCACAAGAATCTACCTCATCTACTTTAGAAGAAGACACAAGTTATACAACAAAATTTGATGAGATAGATTATCAACAACCACCAAACCTGAAAGAAATGGAAAGAATTTATGGAAAATTCTATGCATTCATGAAACAACTTGGCTATAGTGGAAAAGGATGTGGCAAGAAAGAACAGGGTATTCATTTTCCTATAGAACCTAATATGCAGGAAACAAAAAGTGGTTTAGGATATTGCCCTTCTAAGATTACACAAGCAACAAAAAACCCTTGCTAAACATCAACACCATAATGTGTAATCCTAAAACAAATCTCACCTTGAAGCATCTGGAATTGATACAACTTGTGAAGCATCATTGGAGTTTTTCGAAGATGATGAAGCCTTGAAAGAAATGCTAGGAATTTATGACAAACCATTTACTCCTAAAAATAAATGGGTTACATGTGCTATGATTAGTATCAATAAAAAAGATGGAGAAGAGAAAAGTAATGAGAGTGACAAGAACAATGAAGAATACAACCCTAAATTCCCAAAACAAAATGCACTTCCTTTAGAAGATACCATGTACATATTGATGGATATTAATAATGAAGAAAAAGTGATTAAGATAGGAAAGTTCCTTGATGGTGAAGAACAAGAGGACCATGCAACTTTACTTCATGACTTTCCTAAACTTTTTGTTTGGAATTATTCAGATATGTTGGGGATTGACCCTAAGATTGTAACACACAACATAGTCCTCACTAAAAATGCTAAACCTATTAGACAAAAGATTCAAAAAATGGACCCTAAGATAGACTTATTAGTTAAGGCCAAGATTGAAAAGCTCCTTGAAGCTGGTTTTATCAGACCTATAGATTATTCTCCTTGGATCTCAAACATTGTCGCAGTCATAAAACCTGACAATCATATTAGGATGTGTACAAAATTTCTTGATTTAAATAAAAGCACTTTAAATGATAACTTTCCTCTCCCTAATTATGACATAATACACTAGTAGAATTTGGCAAATAAATGACTATGTGACAAACTTTTAGTCACATGACTAAAAATTTTAGTCACGTGACTAACACTAGTAGTATTTGGAAAATAGATGAATAATTTGGTCATTTATAAGTGACTAATTTGGTCATCGAGTAAAATCACAACTAAATGAATAAATAAATGACTAAATAAATGACTAATATCAGACAAATAAAAATGACTATTACTCCTATATTCATTTTTCTTTCAAATTTGATCATAATCCATAGAGCTTAAGCCCCCCTCGTGGGACCCCTACCTAAGCATGCCATTTGGCCACCTAGATTGCTTGGTGCACCAAAAATACCTATTGCATGGAAGACATTGCCTCTCGGTGCAGTCTTAAATCCTTCACATATTTTATAAAAAATTGTAACATTTCACTACTAAATGATAATCATTCCTACATCCATGTGTCACTACTATATAAAGGGAGGATTTAAAACATTAATTTAAGAAAAATATTAATTTTTTCTTAAATATATTTATGCCAAAGGCGTATCCTATTTGAAGAAGACAAAGCTAATTTTGTTGATCAATGGTTGGTATCAATCTGCGGGCCATTAAACAAATTTCAGCCGTTCATCTTTTTCGCAATTTTTTTCGATTGTTTTTTGCCATTTTTTTGCTGCTTTCCTCGTCACTCCTCCAAATTCTTCCTTGCTGGTATTGACCATTCACTTCTCCAATTTGGTGAGCTATAACCTAAAAATAAGGTTTCAATGAGGGTTTTCGAGTATATTTATCAAAATTAAACTTTATGTTGTCACCTTAGTAAATGCCTCCACTTCATAACGATTAGGGTTCGCTTTTGTTATTTTTAATTTATTTATTCCTATCCATCACCATGAATACTCTCTCCACCATAATTTGAAGGGAATGTTATAGGTATGGTCCTTTTAGATTGATTCCTCTTAAATGGAAAGAGACTGAAATGAGTTGTCATTATTAATATTTATAGCATAAGCCTAGCCTAACTTCGTGAATGAAAACAAGTATTTTGTCATATATATATATATATGGATTAAAGTTTAATTGGTATAAGTGAGTTATATTATTTGATTATACTATTTATTGAGTTTTAAATTTTCCATGGCTATAATGAACAAGTGGCAAGGTTTGGTTCATTTTTTAGATAACGATTTTTGCAAAATAAATATTTTTTAATATTTTAACTTTTGCAAAATAAAAATAATTATGTTTTAAGAATTTAACTTATATTTAATATATAATCAAAAAATAATCAAATTTTTTAATTAAATAATTTTTTTATTTATGTTATTTTAAATATATTAATTATACTTAATATTATATATTATATTTTAAATAAAACTATTAATTACATAAAATGATTAAAATTAATAATTAATAATTATTATAATTTTATATAGTACAAAAATAGATCAACATTTATCTTAATTGACTTCCACACTTCTTCCGCCTACCCATTGCACACTAAGGTGAAATTGCTAGTTTATGTTTACATTGTATTTCTTAATTTTTTAATTATCCTAAATTAAGACAGTAAAAAAATACTTTTTCTAAAATAAATTTTTTATTTCCCTCTCCTTATTCATTTTCCCTCCCTCAATTGAGATGCATTTTTCTTTTTCCCTCTAAAGAAAACAAAACAAGAGGAGCGACATAGTTGAATAGGGTGCTGGTGAACCTACTCATGGCCAAAGGCCTTGGTCTCTCCTCCCTCTCCAATGTCAAACTCCTCAAGACAATCAACCACAAGCAAGTTAAAGTAGCTTGTGTCTGTGTGTATTCCCTATTTTCCTATTTCCATTGCTTTTTCAAATGGACTTCTTTAGAATGAAATGGCAATGGCTGGTTACAACAGTAGGAGAGTAAGGAAACACTAGAAGAGTGAAGGTAATTTCTATTTTTATGCTTCATGTGCTATTTTAATTTAAAGCCTATCACTATTATTCAATGACTGCTAACCCTTTATTGATTTCACCAGTGGCGTTCGGTTATTTCTTCTAACCAAGAAGGGACGAACCTTCAACCAATTAGTTCTACTAGTTTCAAGCTACATCACCACGAGATGCCTATTGCAATGCAAACCCTTTCATATTAAGGCAATGGCTATTAATCGTCCATTCCTTTTACCGCTGGTGTTGGAGAAATTTTGCAGTTGAAGTAAATGTCGCTTTCCAAGGTATTTTTTTGTAGTCCCACTATTGTAATTTTATTTTTGAAGTAAAATGTATATCACAGAGACATTAAATTATTTTGTCTTACCATCATTTCTTTTTCAATTTTGTTAATTTTTCTCCTTAAAATGAAAACTAAATTTGTGTATAATCTTTATTTTATTTTATTTTATAAATTTTAACAGAACCCATCATAGAAAGGGCCACAATTGCAACATTTTTTGGTGTTGATAATGCTATGGTGAGACTGTAAAGGGCAGAAACTTTGATAAAGCATGACTGGCACAGCGTGCATAAATTACAGGTAAGGATTTTTATGGATCCTTGCTTAGGCTATGAAGCTTGTCAGTGTTTAAACAAATTCATCTACTATTCCACTCATCATTCATGCTGTGCTTGTATCATTATATATATTCTCAATACATCTCATCACTGAAATGAGGATTGCATTCTATGTATGCATTTGATTTCAGAATAAGTTAAAGCACATCAATTCCTCAGTAAATAATTTTTCTTGTAGCTAGCGAGCATTCTAAAATCTAGTTAATTTAAAGTTTAATACCCTTGTAAATTTAGGCATCCCAGCCTTCCCCTTGGTTACTTCCTCACTACTTCATTAGTCGTTAATTCCACTATCCTTAAAGTATGTAACTTCTTATTCTTTTAGATTATGTAGTGAGGGTTGGTGATAGTTCCGCAACACTTACAACTCGTAGGGTTACTACTTTTTATGCAATGCTTTTCCAGTTGGGATACCATTGGATTTACAATACTGTAACTTGTATTCCTACAACATGTATTCCTACAGTTTGATTGATAAGGAGGCATTTTCCATAGTGATATCGCTATCAAGATTCAACCGTTTTCAACCGTGTAGTTTTACGAGTCAAATTCATTGACCCATGTTTCATGAGTAGTGGTTCACAAGAATCTAGCTCTCATAATGAATGGTCCACTCAACACCCATTGCAACTAGAGGATGTTGAATTATTACAAATTGATGTAATACAGGGATGCTAGCTCTCTTTGTCTATGGGAATATGATCTCTCATATGTAGCATCCCTATTTTTCTGAAGTAACAGACGCGTGGTTTCAGAAAAGAATATAATAATATCAAAAAGTATATTGGTACCAAATTGGACCACTCAGACCTAACCAGCCATGTGAGAGGATGTATCCATTTGGAAAACCAAGATGTTTGTCACCTATTCATCACATGTGAGAGGATGTATCCATTTGGAAAACCAAGCTATTTGTCACTTATGAATACAATCTTTTAAAACTTTAGTCATTTGTGTCACACCAATCCCTTGCCTTGTAAAATTTGGTCTTTGAAGTACAAGAGCTAGTATAATGGCACAAAACTGTGGAGAAACATGTACTGTACAATGTATAAGGTTTATAAAGAAGAATGTATTAAGTTTAACATATGAAGATAATTTGATAACTACTGTTCACTCTATATGAAAATAGCTCTAAAAACCATTGCATTTACAGCTTCAGCAATAGCTGCAATACATTCAATACTAAATAATTTTGTCAGGAATTTTTTTACAAAAATAACCTCAAGGGCAAGGAAAACAAAATAAACAAAAACTTTAAACCACCAAATGATCAATTCATAGTTCAAAATATCTCCATGTGAAGAAACAAACAAGGGTCTAACACTATGTATTACAATAATTTAATATATGAAAACATCCACAGATAAAACCACAGAACCAATGCCTTCATTTACCATATAACAACAGACCTATTTTAGAATGAAATGAAACACAACACAAACTAAAAGTGATCTGGCCATGTACAAATTTCTAAAAAAAATCATTGAAATCAAGGCAAGTGAGTTACCTCATGATTTTGCACAAGTTGTGTTGTGCTGTCAATGATGCTGATGAGAAAAATGGTTAGAGTTTGCAAGAAAAAATATTACAAAACACTGCCAAAGCAGAATTTAAGAAAAACTGAGATAAACCAAAATGAGTCTCCATACAACTACCGCTTCAATCTATTCATAATAAATGAAAAGTAGGTCTAAAAATATTGGGCTTTAGAGCTACTAAATTCTTGAGCTTGGGACAAGATTTTTGTAGCCTTTTAAATAAAAATATTGGTTGCGAGTTGAAATTTGTTTTCAGATGTGAGGCGAGGAATGTTTCAACTGTCTGGAAGTTGTTTTGTGTGGTGTGAGACAACTTTCCAGGTGAAAGGTGCTAATAAATGTAGCCTTATTGGCTAGTCAAAACTTTTCCTCAAAATGGTGTATGGTACAGATTCATTTCAAAGAGCTTGAGTGCTTGTACATTGTCCTATACAATATGTTTGATAGGAAATCTATATATGTATGTATATATGTGTGTATGTATGTATGTATGTATGTATGCATGCATGCATGCATGTATGTATGTGTATACCTCGTTGCTTCGTCAGTCGCAATTAACTTTTAATTCCACTATCCTTAAAGTATGTAACTTCTTATTCTTTTAGATTATGCAGTGAGGGTTGGTGACAGGTCCACAACCCTTACAACTCGTAGGGTTACTACTTTTTATGTGATGCTTTTCCAGTTGGGATATTGTTGGATTTACAATATTGTAACTTGTAGTCCTAACTTGTATTCCTATAGCTTGTATGCCTGCAGTTTGATTGATAAGGAGGCATTTTCCATAGTGATATTGCTATCAGGATTCAACCGTATTCAACCGTGTACTTTTTCGATTCAAACTCATTGACCCATGTTTCATGAGTAGTGGTTCACAAGAACCCAACTCTCATAATGAATGGTCCACTCAGCACCCATTGAAATTAGAGGATGTTGAATTATTGCAAATTGATGTAATGTGGGGATGCTAGCTCTTTTGTCTGTGGGAAGATGATCTCTCATATGTAGCACCCCTAGTTTTTTGAAGTAAAAAACACTTGGTTTCAAAAAAGAATATAATAATATCTAAAAATATATTGGTACCAAATTGGACCACTCAGTCTTAACCAACCATGTGAGAGGATGTATCCATTTGGAAAACCAAGATGTTTGTCACTTATTCATCAAATGTGAGAGGATGCATCCATTTGGAAAACCAAGTTGTTTGTCACTTATGAATACAATCTTTTAAAACTTTAGTCTTTTGTGTCATGCCAATCCTTTGCCTTGTAACATTTTATCTTTGAATTACAAGAGCCAATATAATTTACCTAGATTTGGACTTACCTTTTGATTTATATTTCTTCTTATCTCCTTGACTCTATTGGCAACCTGTCACAGCTGCAACACTTGATCATAGAAGATTGTAGAGGTTTAAATAACCTTCCTTATTCCACTGGCAACCTATCACGTCTGCAGTACTTGAAAATAGTAAGTTGTAGAAGTTTAAATAACCTCCCTGATTCCATTGTCAACCTATCACAAATCTAGCACTTGAACATAATAGGAAGTTTCAAAGGTTTAAATAACCTCTTTGATTCTATTGACAATCTATTGCAGCTGTAGCATTCAAAACTAAAATATTTTCATGGTTTAAATATCCTCCTTGATTCCATTGGCAACTTGTCACAGCTGCAACCTTGAACATAGAAGGGTGTGAACATTTAAATAACTTTCCTTATTACATTGGCAACCTATCACAACTGCAACACTTGAACATGGTAGGGTCTATAGATTTAAATAACCTCTCTCGTTCCATTGGCAACCTGTCATAGTTGTAGCACTTGAACATAGAAATGTGTAAAAGTTTAAATAACCCCCCTGATTCTATTGGCAACCTGTCACAGCTGCAGCACTTGAACATAGAAGACTGTAGAGGTTTAAATAACCTTCCTGATTCCATTGGTAGCCTGTCACATCTGTAGCACTTGAAAATAGAAAGTTGCAGAGGTTTAAATAACCTCCCCAATTCCATTGTCAACCTCTCACAGCTGCAACACTTGAATATAATAGGAAGTTGCACAAGTTTAAATAACCTTCGCCCTGCCTGTGCCAAAATGGGAGCTTTGGAACAGGGTATGAACATTCATTAAAGCATAATGGAAGAGGATTTTTTTCAGATATAATAGTTGGAAATGCTCTAGTAGACATGTATGCAAAATGTGCAAGCATAGAAAATGAACCTAAAATCTTTGACAAATGCCTCAAAGAGAGTTTATCTCATGGAATGCAATGATTGCAGGACAACCACAAAATGGATTTTATTTTTATAAAAAAATTTAGAAACTTTCAAGAAAATGTGATTGGCAGGTGTAAAGCCAGACTTCACAATTTTTTGTTAGCATTCTCCCTGCTTGAGCCAAAATAGGAGCATCGGAACAGGGTATCGACATCCATCAAAGCATAAAGAATAGAGGAATTTGATTAGATGTTGCAGTTGCAAATGCCCCAGAGAGATGCCATCTCATGGATTGTAATGATTGCAAGATATGCACAATATGGATTTGGTAAGGATGCTCTCAAAATATTTCAATTAATGAAGTACTCTGGAACATATGCTGACAATTTAAGCTTTGCTTGTGTTCTATATGCATACATCCATGCATATTTAGTGGATGAGGATTGCACATACTTCAATACATGAGTAACCCTTATTGCATTACACCTATAGCTGATCATTATGTTTGCATGGTTGACCTTCTTGCTTGGGCTGACTATCTTGAAGACACTCTACACTTTATCATTAAGATGTTAGGATGTGTTTTTTGGGTGCATGTAGATCGTATATGAACATTGATTAAGTAGGCCCAACCTATGAATGTAGCCATCGATTATGTAGGCCCAACTTGTGGTGGGTAGCATTGGTGCATGCATGCAACACTTGCCATATTGGTTGTAGTCGTAGAGGAGCTATGATGTTCATATCATTCATTGCTTTACCTCTATCTTTATCTTTTTATCTCTCCCACTTTCATTCTCTCCCTCAGTCTTCCTCTCTATATATTTATAATTTATCTCTTCCATCTTTATCTATCTCTCTCGAGCCTCTCAATCTTTATCTCTCTCACTATCTCTCTTTCTCTCCATATTCCTCTCCTTCTCCATCTCCATTCTCTCCTTCTCTCCATATCCCTCTCTATCTCTATCCCTATCTCTATCTCCTTACCTCTCTCTCTATCTCACTCTTCCCTCCTTTGTCTCTCCCTCTTTCTATATCAACCTCTCTGTATGTCTTGAGTCTTCCTCTCTCCCTATTGTAGGTATAACATGAGCCTATTGCTAGAGGAGCTTGATTATTTTCATGATTCATAGGTTTTATTTCAATCATGTTTGGATCAGTGCAAATGCATAGTTGATTTGAAGCTATCACTTCTCTGTTAAGACCTTTATTGCACAAATAACATCATTTGCTAAGTGCACTACCAATTGACCTCATGTATTGCACAAATGTACCTAAAAAAAAAGACCATTTTTCTCCAAATTGACCTTCCACACCTCTTTAACATGGTATGAACATCCATCAAATCATAATAGAAAGGGGGCATTGTTAGTGAGCCCCCTGTTCAAAAGCCATAGGTAGCATCTCACACCCAGATTGTAGAAAAAATGAAGGTAACATTCAATTATTCTACGCACTTGCCAATAGTGAAAAATGATAACATTGTATGATTATAATGTATAATCACTAGTTTTGTCCCTTTTTCATGTATTTTTCTTCATATAATGCATTTTTATCACGAGTTTCTCTTAAAAAAATGTAGATGTGGTTCATGGTTAAAAACTTAGGCTTTTGGTTTATCATGATATTTTTGGGGTGCAAATTGATACTAATATTAGGTTATAAATCTAGATCATTATACTTGATAGTCAAAATTTATTAAATACTTTCTTAGCAATACAACTGCCATTGTGTGTAAGTCCCCTAGAATCTATGAAAATTTGTTCAAACTAAAATACCGTAAAGAATTGTTCAAGATAGATTTAGATAGATAGACATCAAGCTAAAGGAGCTACACAACTTGTACACACAAACAAGGATTCTCAAATACAATTGCATTCCAATAAGCAGGATAACAAGAAATGTGAAAACCTCTAAATCATAACTGTATGGCCAATTTACAATTGAAAAGATATTCTTGGTTGGTTACAAAACCAAGTATTATAATTTAGAACAAAAATATCACTACATCACAAGCATTCAATCACAAAAATATGGAGACCATTCTTGTGGAAACACCATTCCCACCCATTCCTGCTATGCCTCTATGGATAAAATGAACACAAATTACTGGCATGTCAAATGCAACAAGCATCATGAATAGTGAAAATCATACTAGCAATAACAAACCATTTCTAAATTATATAGGATGAAGTATGAAACTAAACTAGGCTTATTAATGAAAGACATAAAGTTATATATAATAAAAATGATGCATCTACAATAATAGTTTCAGACAGAGCAATATTAATCATCTTGAGAGTAAGAGATAGAACTATGCCAAGTTAACTAAGGCATTGTTGCAATGGATTTGCAAAAATAGGAAGAATATTGCACATCAGAAATTATACTATTTGCTGCAAGTAGTGATAATGTATACATATGTGAAAAGAAGAATCTGAGATGAAACTAAATACCACAACTTAAGTATAACACTGAAAACAAATCTTAAGTCAACTTGCCTATTAGGGTTGCAAATGGGCTTTGAGAAAATAGACTGGTGTGAATATCATGCTTACTGTTAAAGTTCAAGATGTGCAGAAGAAATGAATTGTCAACTTACTTTGTAAATGGATATCTTAATTGTAAATTGAAATCTAAACTGTAGATGGAGCTAAACAAATTTAATGCCTCTTGCATTTAATTTAATCTAGAGGAAAATGATCCAAACATGAGCCAATTTGTAAGTAGAATTTAAATACATAGGTATAGAAATATGACTTGCAATTCAAATTATGAAATAGTCTTGAATAATATATATATAAATCTTGAATTTTTATCTAGGGCAAGCATTTGTTAAGGAGCATCTATTTGAGCCTTTGTTTATGTCTTATATATCAATAGTTGAGTTGCTTTGAACTATTTTGTTGACTAAAGTTTGTTTCTACTCCAGCTGCTTTGTTAATTCCTTTTGTATGATTGAGTAGGTCAAATACTTTTGTTAGGTATGCATGGGCTATAAAAGATATTATTGCACCAATGCTCAATTACCTCAGGCTACCCATCTTGCTATGTCGGCAGAGGTGAGATTCTTGAACTTTAACTTTTGATATTTGATTATTTCTAAAAATATAATGAAAACATTGTAAATTTAAAGAAAACAGATAAATATTCAAGTCATTTTTATTTATTTTCATTTTGTATCATGCACAAAAAAGTATGGTTGTATTAAAGTATTTGAAAATGTTTATTTCACTGTTCCATATCAATTCTTCATAAACATAAATATAAAATATTTGTTCACGTATTTTATTTATTTTGTGATTTATATATTTGATTTAATAAGATAGTTATATCAACATATTATTCCATGCTTATGATCAGTGTATTTGATTTAATTTTGGAATATTGATTATCGCGATTGACCTTCTAGATCATGACAATAGTGAATATCAAATCAAATGAATCGAACAACTCTATAACCAAGCCATTAACAACAGAGGATTTGGTTGATTCCAATACATTAATTGAAACCCCTATAGAGAAACTCACTAAATCAATTGCAGAACACAAAAGATTATAGAAGAAATGGAAGATGTTGCCTTGCTTGTTGTTGCAGTTGAACATGAGATCGTATAAATAAAAGACATGGAAAACTATTTTCACAAGACTTGCACAAAAGTTGCACATTTCTTAAAGAAATATATTACAATGAGCAGTATGAACAGGGATCCTTCAAACAGATAATTGAAGAATTTATGTTGTTTTTAAACCATAACTAGCATATAAAGCTAGGATAATGTATAATATTGTTTTTAAATAGTATTTTGAAAAAGAATTTGATGTATGTTGTTGAAAGAATTCACTTATATATCTTCTAAGTAAATTGATTTCAATCCATGAAAATGATTGTACTAGTTTTTTTAATATCCTTTATTTGATAAATCCTTTCTCGGTGAGTCTTAGATGTTGCCTCATGTCATGTGCTCTTTTAATAGGAAGGGTTTCATCTCTTTCCACAAAAGAAAGCCCAAATAGCTCAGATTTAGGTATTATATTGGGCTTAAATTTTGTAGTTTCCTTCAATGTTAAAGCCTGTGAGCTGCATAAATTAGCCACGCATTTGTGTCTAACACATACCTTGATACAAAAAACTAACTTTGGCATTGACTGGTTGGGACATTTTCCACCTCTTTGGTAGTTCCCATGGGAAATCTACTATTTAATCAATTGATAAATTTAAGGCCAATGGTTATATTATCTAAGCAACAAATTTGAGTTTTCCAGGTGATTGCCAAAGTGTCAACCAGTCCAAAGTCCAAACAGAGTATCAATTTGCAATGGAGTGGTCAATAGTCTTGAATAATACAAAAATAATAAATATAAATATAGTATAACATAATTCAACTATTGCATGGTTGGATTGCAATGTGTTTTCCCCTTGTAAACTAGTTGTGCCAATTCCTTGAGCCTCCACAATCTTGACCATTATAGCTCTATGGGTTCAAAGCAAGTGTTATAACATGTAAGGTATTGATGGGTTGCCTTTGTTTAATTAATTTAAAGAGGCCAAAAATCAAGATGAAAAAATGCATTTTACTTTGTCCTCCATTTATTTTTATAACAAATAGTTTAATAGTTGAAAATGACATCCTTGTTTTTATAACCATATAGTTTTAGTTTTAATTTCTCTTGCAACAATCTTAGAGATGAATTTAGATGTAGTGTGGCAATAAAAACATACTTGAAGGTTCTTAACAACTCTAATAGTTGTACCAGGGGCCATGTTTAAAAAAACAAATGCAATTGCTAACTTTTCACTATGGTGGTAGATAAATGAGTCTGTATACCCTGCTGCCTTCATTTGCCAAGCCAATTTCTCCTACTTTGCATAACTCTGCCATGTTTGTGGATGTGATTTGTATCCTACACAAAAAACATGTTCCGGTTTACGACCTTCAATCCAACTACACATAGGTATCTTTTTAATTCCTCTATCTTTCATCAATCTCTTTACTATTTGAACCTCGTACAAATGTTTTAGAGAAGAACATAAGTTGCAGCATTTTTAGGATCCAACTAAAAAAGTAGTGTTGCTGGAAATACTCAACCTATATTCATATATGATCCACATGTACCACATATTTAACTAGCATATTAGTAATAATGTTTAGGGTGTCCTCAATATAGCCAACATGGGCACAAAGGTCAGCCATGCACACCTAATGATCAATTATGTCTAATGATCAATTATGTCTATGAGGAATTTTTTGAAACATTTTGCTTTCCTTGTCTATGCTTCCACATTTTCATGTATGTCTAGTAGGGCACAATTCTTACAGTTGATGTCTCAGACTCGCTTTCCCACTGGAGACAAAGTTGCTTTCAAATTTGGTCTTTATGGAGACAAAGTGCTTTAAAAATTGGTCTTTATGGAGACAAAGTGCTTTGTGACATGATGTCAATGGATGCTTGTCATTTATTGTTGGGAAGGCCCTGGCCATACTTCTAGAAACTAACCCATCATGGAAACAACACTCATGAAGTGCAATATGTGGGGAAGAGACATCTCCTAAAACCATGGAAAGAAGGGGCATTCGAAATGTCAGCTCTATCACTTCCAATAGAAGCCACACTTGAGCTTGAAGATAAGAACAAAACTCTAGATAATCCAAAAATTAGTTGGAGGCTCGGGAAAATGATTTGAAGAGTGAGGTACAACATATAATTGATGCAGGAGAAGTAGAGCTACAATGAGACTCAACAAATGGTGCTAAAAGACCACCCAAGCGATGAAGGATGAAGATTCAGCCAAATAATTCAATTGAACTCTAGGAAAACATTGGAAGATAATACTGCAGCCTACAGATCAAGTTATGCTACTTCTAGGAGATTAGAAGAAGCAAAGGGATGTAGATCAAAATAGAGGACAAACTTGAATGAAGAATCAAAAGTTTGAAGATTTAATGACCAGAGGATCCATATTGAAGATTGGATGGGAAGTACCACATGGCATTAGGGAAAAGCACAAATATTGGATAATCTTAAAGGCAACAATTCTCTTGAAAGAGAGAGGATGACAAAAGACAATGAGAGATTTTACAAGTAATTCTCACTGTATTGAGAAGAATATTGAGTAATGGGAGGATGGAAAAGGCCATGGAAAATCCTCAAAGAATGCTACTGAGAATTTGATCAGAGGTGAAAGCCTAACTTAATTTGAGTTCAATGGTGCAAAGCAGGATTGGGATAAGATAAGGAGGTTTAGACCTATTGGTGGTAGCAATAGAGATTATTTCATTAGTTCTACATTAGTGTCTATGCATGGCTCTTCCAGTCCAACTTGACAATGGAATGATCATTGGCCTCCACCTGACCCTAGGACTGTAAGGATTGGAGGAGTAAATGGTGGTTCAGATTGGGTAAGGGATCACAAAATAGCATTTTGAAGGAAAAACTACTGGTATCTCATTTTGAAGGTCAACACTCACATGTTGGTAGTGATGAAATTCAAGACCAACTTCACAAAAGCAGATTCCTCTAAACCAGGATGTTCAGAATTTTCAAAAGATAAGGAGGATGATGCATAACCAACTACTTAATGCAACGATTCACACTTCCCATCAGTTTTGATAGTTTAGGATTTTTTGTTTTTTCCTGCTGCGTTCTTAGGTGTACGTGGATATGTAACTGCTATATTGTATTTAATAGGGAGTTTTCTAATTTTAGAGTAGGGTGTTATTTTTTAGCTAGCGGTAGTGGGTTGCTGGAAGGAAGTAGTATGGTTTGGGAAAAGACATGGTATGAGAGTGTCTAATTCAGCCCAGAAATACAAGTTGTTTTCTAATTTGCATAGATTTCTATTTTATTGTAAAGGATGACCTGCTGTTTTAGTTTTTTACTCACTATTTTGAGCTTCGGCTAGATTTTTCTATCTAGAGACTTCTCCATCAAGATATCTGGTATCTATGTTCATTTGGACTAATAATCTTTTTATCAATTTGATTGGCTATACTTGAAATAAACAGACATCAATATCTAAATAAGATTAATTAAATTTTCCTTTTTTTTTATATTTATGAGATACAAGGCTCTCAAATGATCCTTTAAGATTTATACTTTGCTTTGGTAGATAGAAACAACAGGCACGTGAGTATCTGTAGAAACCCTAGAGGAAAACAAGCACTATGGATCAACTGGTTTGATGTCCCCAAATACTAAGCAAAGATAGTGGATCCTGATTCTGGCATTTCTCTTCCACCAAACCAGATAGGAGAGTTGTGGCTTCATGGCCCAACAACTATGAAAGGTATTTTTTTTTAACGTGGTTAAATTTTTTTAACTAGGCCATGAACCGCATTAAGATGGAATCTGGGTGATTTTATCAAAGGATGAAAAATAATAAAATCTTGGAACTATTTATGGAAAGAACTATTAGTGATTCAAAAAAATGAGACAAAATCTCTTTATCTCCTTGAAATGTTGCATTAAGCATTTGAAACCTTGCAAACTTCTTTGATTCTAGCCCTTGATAGTGACTAGGGTTTAAGCTCATATGAGCATCCTCTTGGTGTAAATGTAGTTGCATTAGTGCAGATGACTCTGAATGAGGTTGGGTTTAACTTGTAAGTGTAAGGTGAATTGTGATAGATTAAATAATGCTTAGATATGGCTATTAGCTTGATAATGCAATGTGGCAAGTAAATTGACCATCAATTTCCACCTAAAAGGGGAAGATCAACACACCTTTCTTTCAAATAAAAATTCACCAGCCTCGACGCTTTCTAAAAATTTAATCAAATAGGGGAATTCACTACATTTATGATATCATAACTCTGAAGAAAATTTAGAATTGAGATACAATATTCATTCAGTGTGATTAGAGTTTTACCAAGCGTGGGTACCTAAGTGGGCTGATAGGGTGCAAGTGAATATTAGATTTGTGTGTAGTAGGGGCACCAAATTTAAAATTGAAAGTCTCAAAAGTACACTTTTTTGGGGGGGTGCAGGGGTTTGATGAATAAGAGTCCATCTATAGTACACAGTTTTTATATAAATATAGAAAATGCAAAAGAATAAATAGAAATTCAGATGCAAAATTGCAATCCATATATGGACACAAGGGATTATGTTGGGAGGATTTGATAACTGAGATGATCTAGTAACAAAAGATGCAATAGATTCTCTGTGATAATATGACTTTCTTACATATTTGTTGGGTTTTCCTTGATAAAATATTTTTCTTTTTCCTCTTTTGCAAGTATTTTCTAAAAAAATTTGGAATCTTATGCATTAATTGAATTTTTTGTATGGTCAAGTGTTGTCAATCTAATAAGCAAGTTCTATTAAGCATGGAATCAACTTAAAAGTTAAAACTCAAACATTGTGAGAACTGCATCATTTGGATGCTGAAATGTTTATCAACTATCAATTTTGGATATGCATCATTTGCTATCATAGCCTAAAATTTCCATGACACTACAATCACAAGATCTATAATACATGCCATTTAATGGTAGGATACTTTAGCAATCCAGAAGCTACTAGTTCTATTGTGGACAAAAATGGCTAGCTACGTACAAGAGATCTTTGTTATATTGACACTGAAGGCTATGTCTTTGTAATAGACAGGCTAAAAGAGCTAATAAAATATAAAGGCTATTAGGTATGAACATCATTTGTCTAGCATCATACATGTAGTGCAAATTTTTAGCTAGCTTGATAAACAAACTCTTGTCTGATCCTAGACTCGTAAAATAATTTAGTTTTTTCTCTGCATTGTAGGTTGCTCCTGCTGAATTAGAAGCACTTCTAGTTTCTCATCCTAAGATTATTGATGCTGCGGTGATACTGTAAGCTCCAATGGACTTTGCAAGCTTGATTTTAGCTTGCAATTTCAACAATACCTACTTCTTAAAGATGGAATTCTTTGTTGATACTTGAAATATTAGATAAAGAAATTATGATAGCTCAAGATCATTAATCAGGATAGGAATTAGATAAAATTTCAATATCCTTTATGCTTTAATGCATATTGATAGCATGTCTCAACCCTACCATTTTGGCACATGCTGAAAATTGATTTATATAACATTGCATTATATCAAAACTACCATTTTGGCACAGACTGAATAATGATTTATAGAATTGACCCTTATGCCAAAAGGGCGACTTAGAAACAGGCTCAGAAATGCTTTAGCTAGATTAGAAAACTAAGACTATAATTTTCACACAAAAGAATTTATAGTTTTACTTTGTATTTGAAGACAAAATGTAAAAATACACCCAAATTTAGTCTACTCTGTATTTTAGGGAAAAAAATGTATAAATACTATCATACATCCATCAACACCAACCACATCTTGGGAGCTACATAGTATGAAGTTTGCATATCCATTTCTTATATTTGTGAATGCATTTGTATCATTATTAGCCGATAGGCTATATATAGTGTGAGGTTTTGACCGAAAACAAGTCTCACATTGTGAAACAGCTACTGGTTTACTATTAAACTGCAAAATAATTTGTTGGTTTTCAGTATTCACCCAAAATTCTCACAGTGCACTTTAATAAATCTAGCATATTTAAATCATATAAAATCTACTCAAAGTGGTGGCATATCTAAAAAAAAGAAAAAATACTCAAAGCGGTGGAATAT
>VDFB02189234.1:30502-43958 GCA_007258455.2 Sequoia sempervirens | reverse complement strand
AAAGCAAGAAAAAGCAAGAAACACTTCAGACTATATGTTGTGTACCTGATAAATATTCTGATAAAAAAAACTACATATTTGGAAAGAGCATTTGAATAGCTTTCCAACGCCTATTCATTTGTGAAAAATGGAGTCTGGACGCAAAAGTTATGCCACCGGAAGTGCAAAAACCATGTTCTAAATTTGACTGGAAAGAAAGGCATCAAAACAACAAAACCATAAAATTAAACCTGCACCATTAGATAATGCTTGGGACCAACTTTCAGACGCCTATTTGTTTGTGAAAAATAAAGATCGTATGTCCATTTTACACCTGATTTTGTGAAACAGCTCAAAAAAGGCCAATAAGCCCTTCAATAGGCCCTGGGGGCTAAAAAATTTATGGCCCCTGGTCGTATGTAGGACCACCCACTGGCATAGAGGAGTTGAGGCCACTAGCCCCTAGTCACTCACGTGACCACAAGAGGCGCTGGAAGGAGGGTAGGGGTTGGAAATAGGTGCCTAGGCACTGAGAAGACCACCCGCTGGGTCTGAAGCCCTTAGGGGCTGGTGGATGGAGGTGGGCAGTGGCTGGGTGGTTGCTTGGTGGCCACTTGGTGGCGCCCAACAAATACACTGGCAATGCTTTTTTAAAAGTTTTTTTTTTAATTTTTTGCCTCAAGAGGCATGCTAGGGAGGTCGTACGACCTCTCTGGCAAAAAAAAATTGCCTCAGAAACCAACTTGGTCCAAAATGGACAAATTTACAGTCGTTCCTAGGGTTTTGAGGCAGTGCGAACTCAATGGCAAGGTCCATTTGGGCTCAAAAAAGACAAACCCCAAACCCTTGAAGCTCTATGAATCCCTCAAAAGATGAACAGGAAGAGACAGGTCTGAAGCTTTGATACCATGTAGAAGTTGTAAAAGCCAACTTCACATAACCCATAAATCACCTGCATGCAAATAACCTATCACGAAAAAAGAGATACAGAGAAAAAGGAAAAGGTGATTTGCAAGCTTCAAGATGAAATGCATTAACAGAGAATAAATAATATACAATGAGATCAATCCTTATAAAAGGAGATTGAGAAACCCTAAAGGGAGCATTTAATAATTAGAATAATTATTAAATTCCTACAAAATGCATTCTAAGTTTATCTTAAGTGAAATAATAAAAGGTGACTTAATTAAATATTAAGTAAAAACCTTTTACTCTAACATACAAGTGGTGGAGCTTTCTTTCTTGGTGATATTCTTGTATCCTAGTTAACCAAGAAATAGGATTCAATTTCTTTATCTATAGTAGATGAAGAAATCATTTCAATAGCTTCATGTTGCGCTAAGGTTTTATGGATGAAGCAGAACCTGAAGGAGATGAATATTGAGTTTGATGAACCCATTTTTGTTCTTTGTGATAATACCGGTGCCATAAACAATTTGAAGAATTTGGTAATGCACTCAAGGACAAAGCATATTGCAATCACGTATCATTTTCTAAGGGAGACGGTTTCAGAAAAGGAAGTGAATTTGGAGTATGTTGAAACCAAGGAGAAAGTTACAAACATTTTCACAAAACCACTTCCTAAGGAGACATTTGAGCTTTTCCAGAAGAAGCTAAGAGTTTTTACTCCCTCCTCTTCAATCAAGAGGAAGCATAGGTTGAGAGGAAGCATTGTCTCCCTACCGCAAGAAGGCTTGGTGGTCTTGTGGCATGTTTTCAAAAGCAATATGGTATGGACTCAGGTGGTCCATCTAGGAAACAAGTTTTTGGATTGTGTAGAGTGTCAGAAATGCAATTGAACTTTGCTATTGATGTCAAAGGGGGAGAAATTAAACTCAAAATGCTATATTTTCTAAGGGGAGAAAGTGGTGGTTTTTCTATTCGAACAATATTAGATTTATCTTTGTGTGTGGACAACATTTTATTGTTTATCATCAATGATAAAGGGGGAGATTGTTGAACATATATTATCATTGATGTCAAAGGTGCTCACTGATTTCAAAGGAATATGGTCAGTAGATCAGTGAGAATTAAATGTAATTGTACTATTATATCATTTTGAGATATGGAAGTATATATTGCTAGCTATATTAATAAAAGCAATTGAGGATTATCTCTAGTATCATAATACATCTATTAATGTTGACATAAGTGATCCAGAAGTCTAATCCAAAATGTTTGAGGTCAGCTACTCGAGGTAGAGATACTTCTTTGGCAATACATTTATGCTCAGTATTTCTTCTTGAAGACGAGTTTAACTCTATTGTTTGAATGGATAGTATGTCTACACATGTTCTATCAAATTCTATATTTTTTGAAAGATATGTTCAACATGTAAAATGTTTGAAGTCAAAAAAGGGTCATTGTGCTAGTTATTCATCTAGTGATGTTTTTGGAACTACGCGACAATGACTAGTAGCATCTGACATTCAAAGATAACATGGGTTAAGGTTCATGTGGAAGCACACGACATCATGTTTTTTTAGCAGCAACTAATTTGATTTAAAATAGGACTGGCCTATTACACATGTCATGTAATTTGAATTTAGGTCCACCTTATATCATCCTGGTTAATTATGAATCCCTGGCTAACATGGAGCGATGTTAATGTAATGTCTTGTATATAATCATCATACTTTTGTGTAGTTGTGTGTGGAGAATTGAAGAGAAGGTGGTAAGTGAATATATATGAGTATGCGAGTGTGAGAAGCAGTTGTGAGGGATTTTTATTCAATGTGAAGCATCTCAATCATTGCGTTCCATCATAATAAGATCTTGAGAAGTGTAGTAGTGTGCTTGGATCAAGTTCGTACCTTGTATAAGTTGTGTAACTAGCATTATCTTTGTAATTTTGTAGGACTCATGTTATACTCATTGAGTTGGTGCTCAGATCATTGTATTTGGGTATCAGTGTCTCAAGTAGGTTGGTGCCTACAAATACATTCGTGGATTGGTGTCTTCGGTAGGTTGGAGCCTACTTCATATTATAAATTCCCTTATTATATTTTTTCTTCGTGAGGCTTTATTTTGATAGTATATCCAAGAAGCTATTCTCATCATGGTTTTTTCCCATCTTGGATTTCCACGTATATCTAGTGTTCTCATTTACAAATGTGTGTTCTTATGTGGATTTTTTATTATCAGTATCTAGTTTTCTTCAATTTTCATGATTGACATGTGTTGAATTAAAGAGTTTTAAATTGATTTAATCTATTGATGCACCCACCTCTTAGTAGATTGTGTTCCCTTCAAGATGAATGACCATTCTATTATGAATCTTCTCGATGATAATCCATAGTAACATAATCTTTATATACATGGCTCCTTTGTAACATTCACAAGTTATTCAACTTTAAAATGGGTTGGTAGGGATCTATTGCATCTCAAACTTTAAATTTCCTCACAAATACCAATACAAAATTGATAACTAATAAGCTTATGCCTTATGCATCACAACATGAGATTTCACTTACCCAAAGCATACAATATCATACTATATGGAAAAATTTATTGATCATGTACCCTAGGTCTACAATAAATTATATAGACTAATAAGAAAATTCAAGGTGTCAAAGTTGTACACTTGTCCCCTTCTCTACTAATCTAAAATTTAAAATTATTATGTTGGGGGAAAAATAATTGTGGGTTGGAATATTTGAGACTATTTTTATCTTGACGTATTCAAAATAGTCTCAAATATTCTATTTCATACAACTAACCTTTTGAGCTTAATGTATGGAATTAGTCCCACTCTTAACATAGTCCTACAAAGGAACCTCTATGCATGTCTTTATAATTAATTGTATATCTGTTGGTTAACAAATTAATCACTATCTAAAATTTGCAAATTACACCCTCTATGCCCAAATATAGGAATCATTGTTTACCAACAATTGAGTAAATTATTCTTGTGTTATAAGAGGGATTTGCTGCACACAGGTCTCTCCTTTCTTAAGAGATCACTAGGGAATGAACTGCCCTTATACACCTCAAAATAACAGATTAACAAAACAGTAAAGAACTAAGATTTGATTATACTTTAGAAAAAAATTATCAGAGATCCTGAGGGAGCAAAACCAACAGATTTTTGTCTCACAAGAGGGAGCTCTTGGCCAAATGATGTCAGCGCAGTTCTAGGAACCAGAATGGTGCACTATAGTTTGGAAGATGTGCTGGCATCCTGAGCAACAAAGAACTCAAGAACTTCAATGGACAGAAATAAATTCTACTTCTAAACTCGGGAATAATCCATATAGGACTATCTAACTGATCAAGAAACCAAAAACTAAAATGAACACATAGATGCTTGGGGAAAACTTACCTTTTGCTATACATTTGAATCTTCACTCCAAGCTCCTTTCTGTGACCTACACACAAAATACCAAGGAGAAAGTTGTTGGGTGGTTGTGTAGGAACCTACCTCATTCTGACCCCGCTTTGGTGTTCCCACCTCCACAGATAGCCAAGTTGGAAAGGAATGCTAAAGAAGTAAACAAAGTGTGTCATGAAAGCAAAACCCACTCAAGAGTAGAACTCACACCACGATAAGTGTGTGGTGAAAGTAATACCCGCTCAAGAGTAGAACCCACACCACGATATAGTAAACAAATGAGTATGAAAGGAAAGTGAAAGGGAGAGAGAAAGAGAGAGTGTTACCCATGGGCCGAGGCCCTCTTCAGAGGACACAGATGCACCACTGAGTGCTTGCTTGAGAGCTACTACTGTTGTTGGGAGGACCTTAGTTCGACATGGCTTCGCTTATGAGAGCATTGCTATCAAAAGTGAAGAGATCTCAAAGTTGGAGCAAGTAGAGAGACAGCTAGTGTGATGTCTTCCAACCCCCAACTAAGAGCCAAAAAGGGGTTTTTAATGCTTGCAAGGGTGAAAAGGAGCCGTTACTTTTAGAATGTAACTACTAGGACACGTGTCTCATGGGTTAGCATTCTAGATTTCGCGTTTTCAATTTGGGAAACTGAAAGGACGCTAGCACGCCATGCAGGCGTCTACGTGTCGCGCATTCGTCCAGAGCCTATATTCTCATAATATGTGTCACTAGGCTTTTTTTGCTCAGCCACTTGTCCTCATGGAGCTAGAATCATGAAATTATGACCCATGGGATTTTGTCATTAATATCTCAAGGTGTCATAAATGCTAGGAAAAAATGCCAAAATGTGGAATTGCGCCTAGGTGCAATTCTATGACATTACATTTTTCCCTCATTTTAGTGGGCCTGAATTTGAAAAAATCAACCTCACTAAAGTAGAAAAGAAAAATTTCATCAAATTTTTTGAATTTTATGGATTTGTGTGTCAATAGAGAGAGGCCATAGCGGCCACCGAAGTCGAGCTAACTAGTACTGAAGGTGCCCCTAGTATCCGAGCTCAACAAACAACATTAGATCAATCGTGAAAAATTGTTCAAAGCATTAACTTGCAAAACTCAAATTTTGGGTCAGCTTTGAAAAATTAGAAGAAAGCTACTACGGAGAGAGGAATGATCAAGAAAAAAGTCATCGATTCAGAAGAAAAATATGATCAAGAGATGAGCTTATGCCTCCTCCTGAGTTTTCCCCTAACCTGGTGGGGAAAATTTAGGAGAAACCGAGGAGCCACAAACTCTAGGAAAATAGGGCCCTAGGTCTATATATACTTAGGTGGGCCTCTAGAAGGGTCATTTTCACTATTCACTACAAGCAAATTATTGGCTTTTATGAGAGAAAAGTCAACAAAATTTCGAGCAGGAGAGAGTATGACAAGCCAAGGTTGGAACAACTATGTTGGGACATCACTGAGGGTCACGAGGTGGACTAGGTAGGCCACAAATTCTCGTTTGTTTTGATTTTTTATGCATTTTTTAGAATTTTCTTGTCAACGAGGTGCGCAGGCATCTTTTTTCTATGCCCTTATCCAAAACTTGCGTTGTCATCCTCAATGAGTGTTGTAGTCTTATATACGCGTTGTTGTCTCAAAGACGCACTTTGTCCTTGAGGCAATCATGGCGATCAAGGGACATATGCACGATGCACAAACGTTGACGCGTCGCACATAAGTCTTACTTATTTTTCTTTTTTTTGATGCAAAATGTTGATGTTCTGACTTAAATTTTTGTTACTTTTTGTAGGAGTACCTAGAGATTTGAGAGCATCTAAGAGGTCAAGCATTTCAGCTCGTTCATGAGCAAAGGGACTGCCTATCAAATAATAAGGCCACACTCTTAAAGCAGGTCAGTCTCTAGCACGTATTCACCATGCCAGAGATGAGATATCATGAGCAGATGCTGACGACCCTTATGGAGCGGTGGGATGCCACTACGTCATCTTTCCAGATGCCATGTGGAGAGATGATCATTACACTCGAAGATGTCTATCGGATCCTCGGGCTACCCATCTGTGGACGACAGATGGCTCTCGACGATACACGATTGGCGTGGGAGTGGTCAGAGGGCATCCACTACTGCATAGGGAGGATGGACGATGGTGATAGCACAAGTCATATCTATATGCATTGGTATGACCATGCGAGGACCACTGCACCATTGATCCGTTGAGTCATGGTTGTGACCGTTGCTTTTTGGATCATAATTGATGGGTGAGGCTCACACTTGCATGGGGCCCTCATCCATACTATCAGAGAGATGGTGGAGCACAATACCATTTTTTCCTAAGGGTGCAAAATGCTAGTGTACCTCTACCAGGAGCTAGGCCGGTACATACACTATGAGTATCATAGCCTCACAACGTGCACTCTTTTGTAGGTGTGGGCCTTTTCCCACATCATGTGCACTCGACCAGTCAGTTTTCCCTAGTGATGGTCATATCAGGTCCCCATGGCCACTGGTATGATATGACGGGCCAATGGAGATTTGGGATCTATATTTTTGGCATTTATAGTTTGACACTCTCACTATGGATGGGGTCTGATGGAGACCCTACTAATTTTTAGGTGGGTGGATGGCAACAAGTTCCTGAGGAACCTGCAACATGATCATTTTTTGATTGGTCAAAGGGATTTTTTCATAGTACCCTATTACTAGATTCGGGTCATGTGACAACATGGCTAACCACAGACCATACCAGCAGACGTGCCCACATACATCAAGGCCCACAAGAGTGTGGTGAGGGTTGGGGATCACCCTCTCCCCACTATTAAGGATATTGTCCCCTCAAATGATGATGAGCTTGACCATGATTTGTCGCCTATATTGATGGTGGATAATGTCAGGATAGTGGTTGACTTCATGCAGTGGTGGGAGAGTCATAGTCTTACTCCTGTGTTCGGCGAAGATGCTCTAAGAGGGGATCCTGGTCCGTAGGACTTTCCCTCCCAGCTACCATAGGACGAGAGGAGAGGTCAGTAACAGGTTGGGGAGGAGGAGGAGGCACCACAAGAGGAAGAGGTGGCACCACCAAGGCCAAGGCAGCAGAGGAGGTCTGATCCCCCACCAGCTACACCGGTCTCTTTGGCACCACTTGCTTCTACTACAGCTGTGGTGCTAGTGGCACCCGAAGCGGCCACCGATGCTAATGGCATTGGTCCTAGCACCGATCCTCACCCTGAACCGACATGGCAACTAGGGGACCCAAGTATACATGATGCATTGTTTATGTTTCGATACTTTCAGTTTTTTGCTTATGATATATGTATCTATATGTGTCATGTGATATTGATACCTTTTTCTTTCTTTGTGGTTGAAGAGGACGCACAGGGGTGGGCTGATCACATAGCTCAATGTATTTTGGAGGTCGCCCCTATTGTGCAAATCCAAGGATCGGTCCTTGAGGCTTATCGGCTAGCATCTGTGGGACGTAATGCCCCCAACTTTGAGCTAGTTGCACGTCTAAGGACCGCTTATGAGGAGCAGGGTGTGGGGATTGTCCAACTCAATGCAGAGCTGACAACCATGCAAGAGTGGTGCAACTAGATGTCAAGGGAGCTGTGAACGACACTCACTGAGTGAGACAGGACAGTGAGGAGGGTTGATACCACTAAGTAGGTACATGATGCCCTTCAGAGCTGTCTCAATGACTTTGATGGGTAGTCCACAGCTATGAGCTTGGCAGAGGTTCAACGACTATGGGACCAGCTAAGGTAGGCAGAGCTAACAATATCCTCTCTACAGGGGGAGATCAAGGGGATGCGGGCAGCTTTTTCTATATCACGCTCCCATCATTCGTGCTCCATGACCACTATTAAACACCTCCCCAAGGTTGCAGAGCATCCACCAGAGCCAAAGGGCTCTAGGAGCATGCACTGTAGTGACCAGGGACATCATCATCAGTTTTGTATATCATTTTTGTAGCGAGATACATATACATACATACATACTTGTAGATCTTTTGTATATACGCATATTCAGTAGCCACTCATTTTTTATAGCAGTGGCCTGATACATGTTTATGACATTGGATACATATATTGTGCATATATATATATGGATACATCGATTCTAATCTCATGGCATTGTTCCATTTGGATGTGTATGCTCTTTATCTTTTATGCATGTTTATGTTATAGATGTTATATTCCCATGTAGATGTATGCTTACATTAGATGCTAATATGATTTAATAAACACACATAGTTGTATGTTAATTAAATACAATGATGATCTAATGGTTTTAATAGACGTAAAGTGATGAATGGTCACACACACACACATGGTCATTCACAACACAAAAAATTTCATAATGTGTTAATGAATAATGTCAACATATGTAGTGCTAATGCCCTTCTATAAGGAGAACACCACATAGATGACACATAGAGCACTATGAATAGTATTGACAAAGATGCATAGCATTAACAGGCTCTTTTAAAGGCATT
Organism: Sequoia sempervirens; assembly: GCA_007258455.2. Taxonomy (NCBI): domain Eukaryota; kingdom Viridiplantae; phylum Streptophyta; class Pinopsida; order Cupressales; family Cupressaceae; genus Sequoia; species Sequoia sempervirens. Next base: position 35,158 of record VDFB02189234.1, on the reverse strand, counting down.
TTATCCATAGATGATAATTCACAGGCGCCTAAACCATACACAGAGATCACAATGTAAGGGCCTAACCAGTTAGGACTGAATTTTCCTCTCTGATCGAGTGGCGCGTTTACATTTCTCTAGTTTTCACAAAGAACCAAATCTCCTATTTTAAAGGTTTTAGGAAGCACACTTTGGTTGTATTGTCTAGATAACCATCGTTGATAAGCTTTAAGATGTTCGAGGGCTCGTAAATAGCGCTCATCAAGCATCTCTAGCTGATGCAAACAGTTAACTCAATAGGTCTCATTATCAATTAGTGCCTTAAGGGAAACCCATAGAGATGGAATCTCCAACTCCAAAGGCATGATAGCTTCAGCACCATACATGAGGTTGTAGGGCATCGTTCTTGTAGCTATACAAACACTCGTGTGATAGGCCCATAAAGTGTGTGTCAGTTGAATGTGCCAATCTTTACCATTTTTATTAACTGTCTTATGAAGAATAAGTTCAAGAGTTTTGTTGGACACTTTCGCTTGATCGTTAGATTATGGATAGTATAGTGTGGAAAACCTATGCTGAATATGGAATTTCTCGAGGAACTGCTTCACTTCCTTATTCTTAAATGGTGTACCATTGTTAGAAACAATCGTAGCAGGCAATCTGAATCAAGAAATGATGTTGTTCATGAGGAAATTACAAATAGCTTCAACATTCGTGGATTGGAGTGGGATTTCCTATACCCACTTCATGAAGTAATCTGTAGTGGTAATGATAAAGGTATGTCCCTTGGAAGAGGCAGGTGATATCTTTCCAATAATATCCAACCCCCATTTAGCAAACGACCAAGGGGAAGTTTGATTTTGTAACTCTTGGGCAGGTGCATGAATAAGACAACTATGTTACTGACATTGAGGGAACTTCTTAACAAAATTGAAGGAATCTTGTTCCATCATTTTCTAATAGTACCCCATGTGTATCAATCTTCTTGCCAAGGATCTACCACCAAGGTGTCCACCCCCGGAGCCCACATGGGCTTCACTAAGGGCAAGGGGTATCTCTGCTTTAGTAAGACACTTGAGAAGTAATCCATTATATGCTTTCCTATAAAGGATGTCAGACAGGATAGCATAGCAAACTAAAAGCTTTATTATACGACTGTGATCATTCTTTGTTGCATCGTCGAGGAAGTTCTCAGTCTTTAGATAGTTGAAGATATTAGAAAACCATTCTCTAGAGTCAATGTGGGAACACATAGGGGACTCATCTTTGGGTTCTTTGGGAACAACAGGGGCTCGCAGGACCTGGACCATGAAGTGATATTCTATTGTATCTTTTTTTGAAGGTACCAAGGAAGCAACACTTGCCATGGAATCAACATGTCTATTTTCTCTCCTAGGGAAACTATTTATTATGAAAGAAGAGAACTATTTAAGCAAGGACAAGGCAAGGTCCTAATACTGGGACAACTTACTTTGCTTGGATTGATCGGTTCCCATTATCTGGTTCACTATAAGTTCAAAGTCACCTAGGATATGAAGATGTTTTATTTTCAGTGCAATCGTGACACGTAAGCCAACAACGGGGGCTTCATACTCAGTGATGTTATTGGTACAAGGAAAATCTAGTCGAAAGGATAGGGGAACTGGTCTACCTTTGGGGGATACTAGAACCACGCCTGCTTCGAAACTAGTTTGACACCTCGATCCATCAAAATATATTTTCCATTCAAGGTCGTGATTAATTACAAAAATGTTTTCATCGGGAAACAAATCCAACCCAGGAAAGGAGCGAGATGAGGGAGTGTCTGGTAGCTAATCCGCAACTGCTTGACCCTTCATTGACTTCTAAGTAATGAACTTTATGTTGAACTCAAAAAGTAACATAACCCACTTTGCTAGTCTCCCTGCCAAGTCAGTGCTAGAAAATAGATGTCTTAAAAGATCCCTTTTTACTATGACGTGTGTTTCAGCATGGAGGAGATAGTGCCTCAACTTATGTGTACCGAAGACAAGAGAAAGGCATTGTTTCTCCATGGAGGAATAATGGGTTTCATAGTCAACTAGGATGCGGCTAATATAGTGGACCGCTCTTTCCTTCCCAGTGTCATCATATTGAGCTAAGAGAGCTGCCAAAGCATATGGTGATGTAGAAAGGTAAAGAAATAAGGGCCTATCTTGCATAGCCAACATCAATACAAGAGGACTGGCCAAATTGGCTTTGATTGACTCAAAGGCTCTTTGACATTCCTCATCCCATATAAAGTGAACATCCTTTTTTAATAAACGAGTGAAAGGAAAGGTACGATTAGCCAACTAAGATATAAATCTACGAATCGCTTGAATCTTCCCTTGTAAACTTTGCAACTTAGTGATATTCCTTAGTGGAGGCATGTTAATGATGACATCAATCTTATTAGTGTCGACTTCTATCCCATAATGAGAAAATATAAACCCCATAATCTTGTCGGCGTCAACGCCAAAGACACACTTATGGGGTTTTAGTCTCATCTTATAGAGTTGAAGCCTTTCAAAGATAAGGAAAAGGTTCTTCACATGATCTTGACGAGTTATCGACTTCGCTAATATGTCATCAACGTAATCCTCTAAGATCTTGTGGATGAAATCATGAAATATTAGGGTCATCGCCCATTGGTAAGTAGCTCTCACGTTCTTTAATCCAAAGGGCATGACCATGTAACAGAAAGTACCCCACGAGGTGGTGAAGGCTATCTTGTATTGATTGTTTGGGTTAATATGAATCTGATTGTAACCTGAGAAGCCATCCACGTGAAAGAAAGAAATACATGGCCTGTAGTAGAGTTGACAATCATATCTATATTAGGAAGTAGAAAATCATCTTTAAGAGAAGCCTTATTAAGGTCACGAAAGTCAATACATATGTGAATACAACCATCAAGCTTACTAATGACAACTATATTTGAAATCCAAGGGGAATAGTCAATAGGATGGATAAAGCCTGCTTTCAACAGTTTCTCTATCTCAGTCTTGACCATCAATGCCACCCTGGGATTGATCTTTCATAGTTTTTGCTTAACCAGCTTGGTGTCAGGACATAGCACGATATTGTAAACCACTATAGATTCATCAATGCCGAGCATATCCTTGTATGTCCAAGCGAAGATGTCAAGATAGGAATGTAAGAGATCAAAGTGCTCATTTGCTTCTTCCAAAGAGAGAAATTTTCCAATCTTGATCACCTTTTCTGAGGATTTAGGACCCATAGGAATTTCAACAGTATCTCCTTTAAGAAGGGAACTATGGTCTTCAGGATGAGATAGTGTAACATCATCACTGATGTTAGATAGAGGTGTTCCTCATCAACACTCAAAATAGACTCTCTAAAATATGCTTGACTATGCAAGTGATACGAGAACTGTTTCTTGTGATGATAAGGAGGCAGTGGGGAATAAGCACCTAGGAATTCCTCTAGCACTTCATCCAAAGAGAATACATCGAGAGGGACCTTCTCATCCTGCTCCCCTTCCTCTATTAACTCAAGGTGAACCAGGTTCAGTGGCTTAGTGGAGATCATATTAACACTCCACCAAGGCTTTTGTTTAGACTGTTCAATAGAGCATCCCAAACCCAGATAGCGATGCTATGGCTTGAACTGGATAGGGACTTGAATTCCATGCTCGATACACCCTAGGCCCTTCTATCCATTGTAAAGAAAGCTATGGTGCGGAAACAACTCTCCTAACGCCAAAACCTCAGGGAAGAATGCAAAGGTGCTTTTAAATTTTTCAATTACAACCCAATTAAGATACACTTGAAAGCAATAATAGAAATAGAAATAAGCATACACAGATGAACACCAGATTTACATGGGAAAACCCTTATGGGAGAAAAACCCACCACACCAAGAAAAACCCCTTTGTATTATAGTAACAAAAATTATACAGAGTACGGGCTTCACTCTCTCTAATGTCAATTTACAATAGCATAATCATAGACCAACCTTGTACAGAACATTCAAGTTACAATACACTCAGAATTAAATTCATTGATCACTCATCGAACTGTTCATCCAACTGTTACCAAACCGATCACAATCTTCAATCTCTGAGTATATCCATGATGCCCCTGTCTGTCAAACTTCCTCACAGAACTGCCACAACAGACTAACTTCCAATGGTTCCCATTCAGCTTCTCTAATTGGTCGAAGTCACACCACATAAGATAGTCATCACTCGGTCAAAGGCGTTCAACCTATGTTCGCATGTTGGTGAGACACTAACTGTGTCTCCCTGATGCCACAAGACCCGATTGTAGTTATCGCCAAGAGTCCTTACCATCGACAAGACATTATACCGAGTTCACAAACTGTCGCTCAAACTTCTCCTTGTCGCCAAGACATCATATCGATATCCATCACATGTATCACTATTCGGCAAGACTATCGCTATTCGGTGAGAGATCATACCGATGTTCAAAAGGTCACATAGACATCAATATTCCCATCGGAGAGACTATCGCTATTCGGCCAGAGATCATACCGAAGCCTTCATTCTACATGGAAATTTCCTACCGTCAGTGAGAATTACCGCTTTCGCCAAGAGGTCACACCAATGTTCATGCCCATCGGCAAGAGTTCTTACGAAAAGCCTCCAAGTTACCCCGAGACCACCTTTCGCCATGAGTCATACCGACAACAGCC